>VDFB02036495.1:0-128520 GCA_007258455.2 Sequoia sempervirens
GAAGTCTCTAACATGATCAATTGGATCCATTTCCCCATTATAGCGATCAAATTTTGGTATTTCGCAATGCTTGGGAAAAGGAATCATGTTTAAACTTCTGTCAAAAGGATAAGGACATATGTCCTCCAAAGTGTATTTCTTTGTGGTTGTTCCCCCTTGTAATTCTCTAGCTTGTCCTTGAAGTGCCTTGAGTTGTTGGGTCAAGGCACTAAGATCTGAAAGAGGTGTCTCTTCGGGTTTGTTTTTCAAATTTTCAGTGTCAAAGTCATGAGGTAATTTAGCCCCTTGTTCGGCCAGATAGCGAAAATATTTTTCCTTATCTCACTGCAAGATCTTCTCAATGGCTTTATGGAATTTTGGATCTTGTTCAGCCTCTCTAAGACGTTCTTCTTCTTGTTCTTCATCACTATCCACTTGATGGAAAGGATTCTCTTCTCTATTGTCCATGTTGTTGTTGAAAATTGGATTTTGATTTATGCTAAAAATGGGATTACTGCTTTCTCCTTCTTCTTGAATGTTCTGAATATGACTTTCTTTTTGGATTGTATCCTTCAATTTATTGTGTTAGAGATCTTTGTTTTCAAGGAGATTCTCTCAAGATCTTTGAAGAATGTGGTTTGGGTGTGAAGGATATTCTATGGAAGGTTGGGGTATGTTGTCAAATTCAAGAGGTTGGTTATGATTATGCCGTTGTGATAAAGCTCTTCTTTGATAATAAGCTCAGGAATCTAAGGGATCTACAACATATTCATCAGTGAATCCTCTAACAAAATCCTGATATCTGTGAAGAAATCCTCGATAGTGAAGTAAGACTTGTCGACTTTTGTACAAGAATTTTCTCTTTTGCAGTGTTTTCTTATATCCTAACGGTTTCTTAGGTTTTCTGATTCTCTTGAAAACTGATTTCTTGGGAAACTTTGTTGACTTCCAATCCCTAAGCATGGAAAAAGGTATTGGGAATGTTTTTGAAGCAATGATATGACAAAACTCCTAAGTGGCTTTCAGTTGTTGTTCTTCATGTTTCTTTTGGATAATCTCTTTATCTGAATTAATGTAATGGAAGACACAACAAACATTTTTGAAAACAGTTGTTCTTAAAGCCCTATACTAACATGAAGTGTTTGATCAAGAAATGTTTTTCATCAAATGTTTTCACAGGTTTTTCACATGAAAGACAGTTCAGACAGACTCACTCTTAAGTGCTCAAGTAGGTCATTCTAGTAATCAATAGCCCACATCTTAGAACTGCGTCGACTCACACAGCTGTGTCACCCCCGAAGGGGCGCCCGTGTTTTTGTCTTTTCTAGGCGCATACTCAAAGTTACGGAAGTGGATACCGGATCCCCTGAGCAAACGGTCCTTGGCAGTTATATGGTGAGTATCTTGGGGGCAGATTCTTCCCTCCCCTTGCACTGTGATTATCAGAATGTTTGGCAACTGACTCGGTTGGCCACTACACTAGGTTCGTAGTAAGGATTTTCGTTTGGTGCGGCAATAATAAACTCCCTCAGGAGACCTCCCAACCTTTAGAACAAAGGCTTTGGGGATGGTTATCTTGCACACTACCGGCAGAAGAGGGTTTCCCCAGATCTGCTTTAAATTTTATAGTGGGGCGGAATAGCCTGGCTTTGGCTTGAACCCACTTGAGTCGTTCCCGTAGGGTGAGTACTTTTTCCCACTACGGCAGGCTCTCTAAAGGATGTAATTGAAAAACAAACATTGCATGAAATTAAAAGGCAAGTCTGGTATTCTGATCACCCAGTTAAGGGGAGAGCATATACCTATTGCCACAATCACAGCAAGCAAATGTTCTTTTTAAAACCCCAAATAACAATGAGCTAATCTAGGTGAAGATATTGCTTCACCGAAAACAGATTGTTCAATTTTAAACTGCAAAATTCATTGTTTGGTGACTATCCTAGATTGCTTCATTTTAATCCAGATGTGGCTACCCTAGGGTTGCTTCATTTTAAACTAAAAAAAGAAATAGAATTATATGCTTGAATCGTCGGACTCGAGTTCTGTGATTTTACTCACGATCTATATCTTGCAGCGTAAGCGAGAGGCTGTATCTTGGCAGAAAAATATATGCAGGCAAGCGTATGTGCGAAACATATATGTGCGGAACAAAGGTTGTATCTTGAGAAAAATATATGCGCGGAAGCGAGAAACAAAATAAACTTAAACAAGAATTGAATCGCCATAAAAAGCCAAATAGTACCACTATGCATGTAAGAAAGAAAACTAAATGCACTTTAACGATCAGCATGTCGCTTCCAACTGACCCGCGAATGCAAGTAATAGTCGGGATCGCGGCGTAACAATCCGCAGGATCGCAGCGTCAAAATTACGCAAAATCAAAAGTCAAAAACTCACGTATCTTTTTCTGAAAAACTGATTACAGAAAACTGAAACTGTCAAAACAAACTTACAGAAAACGTTAAATTTGTGGGTTCGTGCCCCACGGTGGGTGCCATTTTATGTGTATGAAATATTGGATCAATTTAAATGAAAATTCAACACATGTTAATAAAACATTAAATCGAAAAGCTGAAAATAAAATGTGCAAACCGTAACAACAGCCTTTCGAAACCGTTTTATCCTCCTCTAACTTCATCATTTTGTTGCTTCGAATGGCTCTCAGATCAGTAGATAGAGCTCAACAAAATGACAGCATGAAGAACGAGATTTAAATATAAAAATGCAAAATCTATGCTAACATGAAAGTGTGAATATGATTGCTAAAAATGATGTGAATGCATAAAACTGATTACATGAACGTAAATATAAAAATGCAAAATCTATGCTAACATGAAAGTGTGAATATGATTGCTAAAAATGATGTGAATGCATAAAACTGATTACATGAACGTAGGTATGCGTAGGTAATGCAGGCGTGTGAACGTGGATTAGTATGTGTAGTGTAACCAAAAGCTTGGATTTGTGCCAGAATTTATAGAGTTTTTGAATGGATTTGATTGGCTGAATCGATCGACGGTCCGGATTAAGCTTGTTTGGATGGACGGCGGGAGATTTTCGAAAGTGGAGAAGAGGATGGAAGGTTTCCCTTTTTCTTCATTGAGTTTCGAAGAGAAATTTCCATTTCGAAAAGCGAGTTAGAATTTGGAAAGGTGAGTTAATAATGAATTAGAATTAAATAAATTAAATTTATTTAATTTAGGAGTGAAGATGGAAATGGAAACCCACATAATTAAATAACTCATATTTAATTATGTTTAAAAATGAAATTAGTGAGAGGAAAATATTAAATAAAAATATTTAATATTTTAAAATTCAAAATGGGATGGAGAATATTCCATTATTTAAATATTCAAAAATATTTAAACTTTAGAACCAAATGATAATTAAATATAAATAAATTATACAAATTTATTTAATTTAATTGTGAGGGTAGAATGTTAGTAATTAAATAAAATTATTTATTTAATTTGAGTAGAAGAATTTGAAGATGAACGATATAAATAAATAATTAAATTTATTTATATGTAGATGATATTAGATGAATTAATTAAATAAATCATATTTAATTAATTAACAAGCTTAATCATGACAATTTTTAGACATATACAGCTACAATGACCATATTCATGACACAGACGACAATGAAAGGGAAAAGTTTCATAATCAAACTGTTGCACCCAAGAGTACGCACCCGCAAGAATTTCTAAAGAATCGGGCATAGGATTACTCAAATTAATCTCAACACAAATGTGAGAAAAATTCATTACCTTTTTGTCCTGTGTTTGCTGAGAAGAATCCACTGGTTTCCCCAACAACGAAGCAACCATTTGCAAAATATCGTTGTGCCAACACTCAATAGGAAATCGAGGAAGATGCACTCACATCGATACATGATTCGGGAGCTCCTCCGAAGGATTAAAACAAATGTGGACCATGGCTTAATAAATAAACCAATTTGGTTGTGGAAACAAGACCCTCCCTCAAAAATTCTATTTCAATCAGCCATATAGTTAAACACCACCATAAAATAGCTATTAGCTAACAACATAACCTCCATCTCACCCTCCAGAAATCAAGTCCATTGGGCCCATGATTCCAAAAATTGAAGTGAAACCCGCATTCCCATGAATTTGCAAATCAAAACATGCTTCGAGAAATACTTAATATATTCTGCTATTGATTCATGTTGAATCACCAACACTGACCATTTTTTGCTTCTTTCCAGGAAACCATTGAAGGAGATGTTGATTTCACTCCAACAGCTGAACGAAAATCTAAAGAGGGTTTAAATCCCTGACTCCATTGCCAAGAGAAAAAAACACACCACGCACTACAACACCAGGCATGCACGAGCACCTCCCATCGATTTCACCAAGCACCACCAAACACTAGAGAAAATAAAGCACCGAAGCAGTAAAGAAGAAAATCCACCCTTCAAAGAAAGCGCCTCTCCACAACAATGACACCCCACATGCCAGAAACAAAGAGAACGCACAAAAAAAAGACCCCCCAAGTGCAGTCAAACCCCCACCTAGTTGAAAACGCAGTCAAAGAATAAGAAAGACAGGCCAAAGCCGACATGCAATGAGGGACGACCCTCATGCAGGTCGCTCAGCCTACTGTGGGCACACTGGGAGCAACGCCATCCTCTACAACTTGTGGAAATCAATAACATATAATTTCTATCACATTCATTTCAATAAAAATCAAACTTTATATATTTATTATAAAGTTGTCTTCTTCATTTATGACCAAAAAAAAAACTAATACCTAAAAATTTGTAATATGCTAATTTTTTTTATTCAACCATGCTTCTTATTTAGTATTTTAGCCATCATACAATTCCACAGTAAAAAAATTAAAGTGCACTAACCCATATATTTTCAAACAATCAATGAGTCTTGTTGTTGGGTTCTTTTGAATTGCCAAGTCCATATTTAAAATATATAGCTATATAACCAAAATACAAATTATTTCAAACAAAATTAAAAAAAAATACCTCTAGTCAATAGACATAACTAGACTACAAACACATAAAAAATGCTAATGTTGTATTTATGATCTTACTTGTGTAATCTATCAATGTCATATAACCTCATATTAGTTTTCGTTTCTTCTAGTGCTAATGCATTTCAATTCACATTCAATAGTTCTCATTTTTATGTTCCAACAAATCAATATTAACTTTTCATTTTTCATTTATAATGAAATAAAGTTTTAATTCTACCCTCTTACATAATTTTAAATATTATCCCACACAAAAATATAATATGAATCTCATATTGCATATTGAAAGTTTTAGAATTTTTTTACAAGTAATAATGAAATGTACCAAAAGAACAAAAAAAATATAATCCTAACAACAAAAAAACATTGAGAAGGTGATTAATATTCTTTATCTACATCTACAATATACTAACTCAATTTTCTAGCAATCAAATATATTTTGTGAAAACTACTAGAATCTTTTGGATAGAATGTAGATATTGGTTATGCTACAAGAGATTAGTTATCACACGTTCTACAATTTTAACAAACAAGGAATGGTGCAACACTAGAATAATGCACATGAATGCAATGGTCAAATATTCCATGATTTAAACTAACAATAGATGAACATATTTATAGTGTAATTGAGAGAAACTTCCATCTAGAATTGTGGTGAAGTAGCCTAAGAATAGGCATGTAAATCTATTGATCTAAGACTAGTGGCATGCAAAACTCAATGCAACTATAAGTATAAAAGGAAACATACCTAAGCAATCTTATCTCTCTAGAATATTATCTGGAAGGAATATTCTACACTAACATCTCCATTAAGCATATCTTAGTTGGATACAAAGAAATTGGATCCAAAACCTAAGCTTGGTGAGGTACCCAAGTACAAATAAAAACTCAATAGTTGAGGAAGGGAGAAAACGTAGTGGTGAAAATCCCTCTAAAAGAGAGAAAAGAAGAGTACTATAAGGTCCCCCTCGAAAAGGATGAACTCTTTGAATGTTGATCAAATGATCTAGGTGATATCCTACTAGACAGAATCTATGGATGCTCTTGTGAAGCATCTCTGGAATCTCACATGTAGCAGAAGGTACAAGAAAAAAAGAATTGTTAGAAGAGTAAGTAGCAACAAGTACTAAAGAAGTGCCAACTAGACCTGCAAAGAGTTCTCTGATAGAAATCAATCCCAATGAAGTGAATCTTGATGTCACAATTGCACATAATTACTAGAAGCTTTCAAAGAAGCGACACAAAACTGCGAAGGAGCAACAATTGGAGTAGATGAACTATCAAAACTAGATAAAGGAGAATAAATAATTTAGTGTAAAACAAGAGAAGGTAAAGACATAAGAAAAGTGATCAATCTTCCCAACCGCAAGAACCTCTCTTCTTTGTGAATTTTGAATAATCATTGAAGTGGACGTGAACTCAACTATCTTCCTTGAATAGTGAGTTGAAATATGAAAAGAGGATTTTTGTTCATGTCAAGAACAAACAAGACATTATGGATAAATCCATTACCTATCTCAATAGTTCCTTGCCCATAACCAGGAGTATAAGAGTTTTCTATCAAGATTTTGGAGGTATCAAATGGATAGAATGACATGAAGACTTTATGGTAAGGAGACATGTGATTGGAACACTGTAGTCAACAATCCACCATAAGTGCAGAAGAAACATGGAAGTGAAAAAAACATGACACAAATACACTCCCCCCAAAATTGACACTTTATAATTTTAATGCATGAATAATCCCCCCGATTTTTAAGACTTTATAATTTTAGTGCTTAGACAAATGTTTCCTGATTAGACTTTTAAATTTTATAAAAAACCTATAACAGAGAAAAAAAGTTACAAGCCAAAAGAAAGTTACGACATGTTTTATCTGCCTCCATCTCCAAGAACAGACATATGCCTACTTCTGCAACCAGCGCCTTGCAGATTCAAAACCAATCGCTAGCCTTTGAAAAAAATTGACCTCCATAACGAATGGAATGGAATTGGCTTCAGCGAATGAGTGGATCAGCTTGTAAATACCAAGGCTTGTGGCCTACACTGAGACATCAGCCTGCAACAACAAAACAACGCATATAACAGAAGCCCACGTCCTTACACCAGAACAAAGACACATAGAGAAGGATCAGCCTGCAATGTATGAAAAAGGTGAAATCGCCAAAGAGATAGAATCACTGCCTACTAATAGTGCGCTTAGCTTTATGCAAATAGTGTTCCCAGATTCACAGATATAGTTGATCTGCCTCAGACATCTTTCGTCCTCCTTTCAATGCAAAACCAAGTCGCATGTAATAGTGAATGGACGACGTGCATAAAACAAGACGTTGCCTGCAGAAGAAACAACCACCATGGAAGGAAAAGATTGAATTGTGTGGAAGGAAATCTTGAAATGTTTCACAATATCAAAGATTGACCCTTTTCTTTTTAGATCAACCATCAAACGGCCTTTAATTCGACCAAACCAAAGATGCAAAACTCTTCAAATCTACAAAACGCCTTCCAATCTGGTTTGCACTATGCCTTCTCCAGACAAAGTCGACCTTCTTTCCTAATCAAATCGTGCCATCTGCACCAACATGTGAGACTACAAAAACGCAGAAAATATATCTTTAATGCAAACAATGTTTTCAACTTAACCTAGGGAAAATTTACCAGACCACCAATCTAACTAGAGTCAACTCTGATATCATGCTAGAATTGCCAGAATCTTGTGGATAGAATGTAGGTATTGGTTGGGCTATGAGACTATAGCTATCACATGCTCTGCAAGTTCAACAGAAAAAAATAAAATGATGAAACACAAGAATAATGCACATGAAGGAAATGGTCAAATATCTCATGATTTAAACTAATAATATATTAACATATTTATAGTACAAGTGAGAGCAACCGCTATTTATAGTGCAAGTGAGAGCAACCGCTATTTATAGTGCAAGTGAGAGCAACCGCCATCTATATTCATGGTGAACTAGCCTAAGAATAGGAATGTAACTCCACAGATCTAAAATTAGTAGCATGCATAACTCAATGCAACTGTAAGTATAAAAGAAATCACACCTAAGCAAGCTCGTCTCTGTCCAAATCTACACTAACAATTTTATTACAATTATTTTAGATCAAAACTAAAATTCTAATCTCAATATCAATTGAAGGTCTAAACACATACAAATCTGGAAACATATTCAAAAGACATTATTGTCATATATAAAATTAAACTTGATAAAATCAAACAGAATATGTGAGATGTTTTATGCTGACTTAACATATTTAAAAGCTAAAATGATATCAATTATTTCCATATAAGGCTTTCAAATTGTTTCAATAATCGACTATGACCATGGTGACTATCATTGTATCATTATTCTAAATCAATCAAACAATGTTGATATCATAATTTGTCTTTATCAAGATTATAACTTCATAGCAAGCACTACAATCAAATAATTCTTCAAAAACACATATGACTATGTTATGGGAATTGCAGGTGCATTGGTGATTGCCACTATAAAAGTAGTTTCCAAATATCTTGTTGATATAAAAGATGAAAATTTTTACCTTGACAAAATATAGGTACTAATATATTTACAACTCCTTACTTCACTCTATTTTATAAACTTTTCTATGCAGAAAAAATACTCTTGCCAGTAACAAATAGGTGCAAATACATTTGAATTTGAAATACTATTTCTTGACAATGGAAGACTAGTTACAACAAATGAATTATTAGCAATGTTATTCAAAAATATTCTAAAATGGATAGATGTAAAGACAAGATACTTTACACATGTCAATTGGAATTCAATGGTACATTAAATAACAAAATAATCTTTGATATATTAAAAAAAATATATAGTTAACATTTGAAGTAATTATTTTCATTTTTTTGAATTTCTAAAGTTATAATTTAAATGAAAATATTTTATATAGACAATAATATTTCAACATGTTATAGATTCATATAACTTTAAAAATTAGTAATAATTTTTTTTGATCTATTTTATGTATTTTATCCAAAGTGTAATTACAAATTTGATAGTTATGAAGCACTTGAAGATTGAACTATAAAGTGTGTTAAATGCAATAAAGTTAGCTACATTGACTCCCTTTATCTTAAAGGTATTCTAAAAATTAATAAAAACAAACATATTGTTATTTTGATAAATCCATTATCTAATTGTTGCTACCTGACCTACAAAACATTACGTATGAAAAATATAGTGAAGACAAATCAACAATTATCTTTATGCTACAATATTTTTCTATAAATTAACACTTCACACTCAAATAGAACATCATCGTCATCAATGCTAGTTGTGTTGAATAATAATCAACACATTCTATGAGAAGGTATAATACAATTTACCCTCACTCAATTGTTTACTATTTGCACATTGATATTCATTGCAATAACTTATATACTACAAAAACAATTTTTTGATAACTATCTAAATATTAATTTTGTAGGGAAAAAAAGGAGTACAAAAAATACACTAATGGATTTCTATTACTTGTTCTAGCCCTAGCTTCCTACACCAAATTAAACATGATGCACTTCTCATTTGGCACTACCATCATTTTCAATGTAGAGCTACTAGCTATGCTAATTAATGGAAAATCAGTATTTGTATTCAATATATCTTATGGTCCTACATATAAACCTCAATTGTATAATTACTTATTAATATTACTTGTAATTTTAATCCAAATAAGTAATTTGATAAACAATAAATAACATAAAAACTATTTACTATATTGTACCAATTCTCTAGTTATTCTAGATATCATGCTTTGTCTTATTTGCTACGACTTCAATAATATATTCATTTGTTTGCACAAGATCTTCTACAAATGTTTTGGATTTTCCTAATTTGAATTTTTTAAACCAGTATAATGAATTGATATTTTTTATTGTATTTAAAACCATTATTTCTAGTATTCGTCTAACTGATAATTGTTTGACATGTTTCAAGAATTCCTGCATGATTGATTTTTTTTCATGTATATATATTGTTGATCTTTCCCTCATTTGTGTGATATTTTAACTATCAGTCTATGTCTTCTTGCATTATCACAACAACCATCCTCTGCTGCCTTATTAAATGTATCACTAGATTGCAATGTGTTTGCACTGCCATAACGTTAATATGATGTATATATAAGTCTATGCCTTGTGTGTGTTTAATGTAACTTTTTTCTTATGTGCATTCAATTAAGAGATGGTTAGATAGAATAAAGTGACCATGTGTTGTCATGTTGATAATACTATTGTTAGCATTGGTAAACCTTACTAAAATAATCTCTCTCTAGAATATCATGATGTGAATATAATTACTTAACAAAGGAAAATTGAACATTGTTTATGAATAACATCTATTAGGGATTGATAACTCCTCATCTCATTTCAAGAATTACATTGGAATATTGATACCTAATGTATATGATACATTATACACATGTAATTCTTAAATATGTCCTATGAAATGAAAGGTGAATTATTATAGGACATCAAAATTAGAATATTAATTATCAAGTCGAGTTTATATGTAATGAGTAATGATGAAGTTGGTTTTGATTCATGATATATATCTTTCAACAAACAATTGAATTAACCTAGAAGGAATAAATGATGTTTAATCTAGATTTAATAAATGGGTTAAATCTATGTTTTGTTTCCCTTAAGGTGGATGCTAGCCATAGGATGGACTAGGATAGTTGATAACTTTTGAGCAACTACATAGAATGGATGGACGATCATGGGATATTGTACATGAAGGTAACCCTATCAAATCTAAAGGAGAATTTGGTTTAATAAAGGTAATCAAACTTTGATGATTTCATTCTTCTTGAGGTAAAGCTAAATTTTTCTCTACTAAATTGCAAGAGGTAATAGATTGGAGAATTATTTGTAATTAAAATTGTGATTATTGACTAGCAATAATGTGATTAATTATTATGGTGTAATTATGCTTGTGTATTTGATATATTTGTGGTGGATAATGTGGGGATAAATTATGCAAATAAAAATGGAAAACCATTTAGACCTTAATAAAATACTTTAATTGCGATGTCCTAAAACTATGATCCTTTTGACCTAGAAGGTATTATGGGGTTTTAATATTTGTGTGATTTTTTATAATTATGTTTTATGGGGTTTAATGTTATGGGTTATGTGTAATAATGTTTTGTGGGAGTGTTTAACTTTAGATTCATGTAATTAAATGTACAAGTGGGATCAATGTATGAGAACCCTAAATTGAGTTTTGAATTTTAGATTTGTGTTTGAGTGGGTCTTTAAGAGATGTTGTAAGGTCAGTTTTATTAGACTTTGTGCAAAAAATAGACCCTATTAGGACATATAATATGACTCTTCAAAATCCATCATCAATGAATGTGATGATTTTTGAAAATCTTGGAATGGGAAGAGTGATTTCTACTCTAAAACTCTTTTATGAGTGGAGATTTTGGTGGTGGAGTGTCCAAGATAATTTCTCTCCTCTTAATGAAATTGAAGACTTTCTTGGTTGGAGTGAAAGACAATCCTTACCTCCCCATCTCCCCAAAATTCCCACCCATGTTTGAGCACTTGTGAGAGTGTGTCAAGAGCAATAAATGTGAAGATGACAAGTATCACCTCCCCATTTGAGGGATTCAAGTTTTGAACTCTTATATATCCTTCATTAGATAAGGAGTTTTGATGTAGTTCAATTTTCAAAAACCTTAGCAGATTGTTAAAAATTTCAGCTAATCAATTTAATTTAAATTCAATTTTAAATGACACTAAAAATTTGAGGCAATTCAATTAATTATATCGATTTCATAGTATATTGTCTACAAATATTTATATCTACAAGTCTTTTAAACAATATTAAATTTCCAAATTCTCTATTACATACCCTTTTATCTGCAATCATGGTTCCTCTGTATACTTATTTGTCATCACTCTTGGCACACTCTACTTCCTTACACACCCTCTATTCACCTCTACCAATGTGTAGCATTTTTTTTTATTTTGTGTTTTGATCACTCCATACCCAACAACTCCTCATACTTGCACCCTTCAATATTCCTCTACTCACTTCCTCCACTTCCCATCTACGACCCGCCTTCTTTTTTTTCCTATAGTTCTTTTCTTCTATCTACCAATCTACACTCATATTTCTCATCTAAATGAAACATGACCTGTTCTATTTTTGTACTCTACATTTATTTTCATTGGTATTTTCATTGTTTTATCTATATTCTACCCCCTCCATTTGTAATTTGTAATGTCCCCATTTTCAATGTCCTTTTTGGATTAGTTTGGTTATGACACACTTACTATTTTTAGTAAGTGTTATTTTTAGTAACTGGTCCAACAAGCATAGCAGTGTAGGGTTTTCTATTTGGGAAATGTGTGGAAGTTGTCTGATGAACTTTATTTCTTGTGCCAATTGATCCTTTCTATGGGATTTTTTGGTTTTTCAGTGGGATTTTCTATTTATAGCAATGGCCAGCTTACAATGCTTATTGTTCTTAGTTAGTAATAGGGAATCTTGATGATCTTTAGTTTTATACCAGTTGATGTTTGGTGAGTACTTACTATTTTTAACAATTGTTATTTATAGTAGGTCTATTTTGGGAAACTGATCTCAGGCCCATTATGTCCTCAACAACATTATTTCTAAGGTGACATTGGAGAGCCTAAGGTTGAATTATTTAATATTTTCTTTTAATCAGTCACTTAAGTTATTTTATAAAATAACTTTATAACTTCAGTGAGGGAGTAAGTGGTCATAAAAAAAAGTATCTTGGTGCCTATAACTTTAAGTCATTTTAGAAGGCTACAAAAGTGCAAAATAGTTTCCTTATGAGCAAGATGCCCCTTTGAGGATTATTTGATAATATTTTAAAGTATAAAGAAAAAATATTAAAAGATTTTTGGAGGGAAAATGATTCAAAACCTAAAGTTTCCATAATTTCCTTCTCACCTTCTATAAAGTGACTTTTTGGCTTTCATTTGCTTATGTTGATTTTGGTTGCATAAGGAGATGTTGTTGGATTTACTCTAAAAGGTCTGAACATGAGTTTTGAGCATGAAAACCCTTGACATATTGGACTAGTTTTGATAGTGCAAGACCTTCCCTAGAAGGTGAAGGAATGATTCCATCTAGGGATCACATTTTGAACTTCAAATTTTCAATTTCAATCATGAGTATGAAGATTTTTGAATATTTTTGATGTGGGTTAGTTGGTTTTTGGTTGGTTGCAGTGATGCTTCATTTCTGGTGTGGTTTGGATTGAATTTGGTGATGATTTCTTGTATTTTCTAAGCACATTTTAACAAGGTCTAAACTTGGTTTTGGATTGATATCTCATTTGTAGTTGGGTTTCTCAAACTAGGTATTGGTCCAAAGAATAACTCTCTTCAAGGCGCCCAAGATAGAGTTGTCACTTGAATTTATTGGAAAAACTTTGATTTTACAAGGTAGATCACCCTCTTCAACTAGGCACCCAGTTTGGGTATTTTTTTGGAGTTTTAACCTGATTGTTAATAAACAAAAATTCTGCACACAATGGTGTTGGGAAGGCATTTGATTTGAGGTGAGTTTCTAGATATTGTAAGGCTATTCATTGGTGCTAATATATGCTTTTTTTTAATGTGTCATCAGTTGATTAGGGCATCATTTTCTAGGTTTGATATAAATTTTTGAATTTGAAAATCTATTTGGTTTATGATTATAATTTCTTTGTCATGATTTCTAAGCAATACTAATTCTGAAAGTTATTACAAACTATTTTTTAATGTTATTTTCTACATATAAGTTATCTATCTATTTGGCATGTTGAATCAATGAATGGTATCATGAACTCTTGCAAAAGACACCATCAAACAAACACAAACAACATAATGGTGAAAATAATCAGCATATCAGTGATATCAAAAAATAAAAAAATTCAGGGTCTTATATTTTAGTAGTATCAGAGTGCTAATCGTCTTGCCAGCCAGTGGATGATACAAATCTATGAGCATTAGTGACTAGCAAAGAAGGTACCAAGAAAGAAAAACATGGGTGAAAGGAGAGAAGAAGTTGAAAGAAATATTTGTAAGAAAGATCGCATGATGCCACTCTTGGATGTAGTGGTTAGGGGTCAAGAAAGAGCAACCTAACATGCTCAAGAGACCAATAAAAAACTCACATAGTTGGTACAAATATTAGATCATTGGGGGTGAGATAATGATGTGGGACAATGAAGGGCAACTAATCAGAAAAATGGAGTAGCCATGGCTAGGCCTCATATGCCTATGTTTCCACCAAGAGTAGAGGCACAACCAAATCAGGACCTTAGCTCAATTGAGTTGCAGGATCAATTTAGATAGGATTGGATTGATGTAGTCCCTAGTTTCCAGCATGACATATCACTTCGAGATTATATAGATTTAAGGATGAGTCATACACCCATCAAGGGAAATAGAGAACACCATAATGACTTCTGAAGGAAAGTTGGGAAACTTAGCCTTCCTTACTTTGATGGGTCTAGTGAGATTTCAGCAACAAGATGGGTTCAAAGGGTGGAAACATACTTCAATCAAAACCCCATTCCAGAAGAAGAATCCATAAAATATGCTACTAAGTGCCTTGATGGAGTTACACATAAGTGATGGTATTATGGGATGATCATAATGGGGCATGCTCAGATTACATCATATACTGAGTTTACTAAGAGACTCATAGAAAGGTTTAACAAGAAGAAACTAGAACTTCATTTTAAGGAGGTGGAAAAGTTGAAACCTTATGTGTTCAATGAAGAGCATGTGACTAAAGAGAAGTTCATAGCAAAAAAATTAGATGAAGTGATTGCTTTTAATCTTGATGAATGTGAGAAAGAGCCTCAGGATGACTCTTTGGTCATGCATGCAACTGCTATAGATGAGATCGTGCATGAAGGAATTGATGAAATAGCATCCTTGCATACACCCTTAGATCTATCCAATGAAGTTGAGATACCTCTAGATGATGGGTATGTTGAAAACAAAAGAGATGATATCTTCAAATCATCTAATATTGATGATTCTTTACCCCATGTGGGTAATGGTGACACAGGTGGATTTGGGTTAGACTACCAAACCAAACCTATGGAGAGAGATGCTTATGATGATTTCAGTCATAATGAGTTGGAGAGTGACTTATTTAGAAAGGAAACTACTCATGAGGAGCACAATGAACACTTATTCTCTAAACAAAGTGATCAACCTTTCTACACATGGGATCCGAGTGTGTTGGAACCTAAGTACGACAAGGATCCACATCGGGATGAATTTCTTTTTGTTTGTAATGATGCAATTACTTCATCACAAGAGTGATGTGTAGAGGATGGCATTGATAGTGGTATTTTCAATTTGGAAAAGGAATTTTCACATTGTAGATAGCTGATTTTGAACAAAGACCTTGTAGCTTGGTTGATTTGGATTCATAGTCCACTATTGGGAATGATAAGGGAGAGACTCAGGAGATTTGGGAAACAACCACTTAGGAGATATACATTGAGCATACTTTTTCAAAAAGAAAACATCAACTCATTGGACCATGGGATCTAGGTGTTTGGGGACCAAAGCATGATGAAGAATCAATTTGTTAGGAATCATCTTTTGACCAAGCTGTTGTCCCAACCTTAGAGCATAAAGAATGAAAAAAGGATTCCTTAGAGTGAAATGAATTTGAGAGGAATGATCTCAAAGATAAATCAATATTGTTTTTGTTGGGTATGTGTAGGATCATCATGGAAAAAATAGACCCTTAAGTGGCAAAAAATTTAGAAAAATCAGAGTTAGGCAACTTGATGTAAAAATTTGAAGAAGTTATCAATTTTATTTCAAAAATATGTAAGAATAGAATTTGTAGCAAATTGAATGTAGTTTCTAAACTACTAGGTTTATTTTTAATTTTTAAATCTATTTGGTCAAAATTTTAAATTTCAACGTAGTAGTACTTAAATTTTAGGGAAAAAATAAGCAGTAGGTGTTTGTCTGACCACTGTAACCACAATAAAATGATAATAATTTTTTTTATAAGATTTTAGATATAAGTAGAGGACTCATGTCTTGATGTGAGACATATTTTTTTGTAATTTTTTCCAAGTAAATAATTAATTATGAATTTTTTATTGAAAATTTTAAAAATATAAAAACTTGATGTCGATCACCTTAACTTAGTCAAAACTTCATGAAATTCATTTTATTTTAATCCTATAGTATGTGAAGCATAGAATGTGACACATGATATTTCAGATACAAAAATGTGATATTGTTTGAAAGCTATAGATGTTTTCAATCAACCTATTAATCAGGACTTTAGTCATAATTCAAATAGAAAATGAATAATAATTATTCATTAAATTTAAAGTAAAGAATAATTTATATTGGTGGAAAGCTAAGAATCTCTTTTAAAAACCCTTTTTGTTTCATCAATTTTGGGTAAACAAAATGTTGTCAGCCACATACTCATCATATTGCCACTTTTTGGCCCATCATGATCCTGCACATACCCTACTTGGGGCTAATTTTGATCTAAGGCCTAGTGACGAAGATGAGGAAAGCTTTGAAGAAAAGGCACATGATATTTGGGACAGCCATGGAAACTTTGATGACAAGTTTGAATTTATTTCTAATTTTTACATGCCACATAATAATAGTTCATCATTTTTTCTTGATCATGATTGGAAACGACAACTCTTGGTATCTGTTGAAAATGAGGTGCACATTTTATCTAGCTTGGAAAAAAACATATGCATGTGGAAAGTTTAATTCAGAATGCATCTATAGGACAAAGTTATCTTAATATTTCATTTTATGATTTGCATACATTAAAAATCTCTATGGAAGAATTTAAAACAACTTATTTACACATGATGCATGATAGGGATATAGCCACCAAGTTTGTAGATGGAACCTTGTCTATGTCTAAGTAGTTAAGGGAGGAGGCTAGTGAGCCCACCATTGAGCTTAATTCCACAAAGCTTGCTTTGGAAAGTGTCCCAGAGTCACTTCTCTAAGTCAATGATCAGTTCTATGAGAATCAATAGTTTAAGGAGAAGGAAGGTAGAGAAAGGGAAAAAGAGATCAAATCAGTAATGATGGAGCTTGATATCATCCAGGAGGAGTATGATCTTGCACATTGTCCAAAAAAAATAGAAAATAGGATTTCAGATCAGCAAAAGGATTGGTTTAATTTATGAGTTGAGGATAACCTTTAGTTTATTGATAATCCTTTGTTTGAGTTGGATGTTGATATGTCGTATGAAAATCCACTTTTTGAGTTGGATGATGGGATTACTCCTAGTTGTAGCATTGCTTTGGGAAAAAATAGAAAGGTTTGGGACCTAGGTGTAGTTTCCAATTATGAAGAGTTGTCTCAGGATTGGAGTAGCCAGGTCAAGTTCCTATATTAGTACCACTACCCACTTTCTAATCAGCTGGTACATGACTCTAGTTTTAGATTCACAAATGAGTTGGATGGTTTCTTTGGTTCAACAGTTGACTAGTTGAGCTCATATGACAGTGATGATTTGATCCTTGGTGATGATTTTGTTGCTACCTCCATACTCATCTCTCTTATGTTTTTAGTGGGATTTCAGTTTGTGTACCTCTTCCCTCACCTTCTTTTGTTGGTTATGATGACATATTTTTATGAGTAGACTAATTTTGAGTTTGGCCAAGCTTTGGTGCACCTAGCTATGAGTATCTTTCTGGACATATTTTACCCATTTGTTGTTTCCACTTTGGTGAGTGATGCTCACTACAGTTACTTTATGCAGATGATATGCACTATTTCAAATGATATCTCAATATTGTAGTACTTTGGGTGTGTTGGTGTGTTTGGGACCATTCTTTTGACACTTGGAGGTTGAGTTTCAATGTTATGATTTTGGTTTTCATCAGAATAGGAATTTCCTAGTTGGTAGATTTTAGAGATATGGTAGTGATTGACTTGCTCCATACTTGGGTTATCATAAGGTTTCATGCCGAGGTTTATTTCTTATGGTTGAGCAAAGTTTTTCTCATGTTGACTAGGATTGTGATTGACCATGATTTTGTTGACGCAATCTTCTCTAAGTTGTTTTGGTAGGATGTATTTCATGGCATTGACTTCAGACCTATCAGGTATTTTTGTATGATCTTTGATGATTTTAATTCATTGGGGGTCTAGGATAGGGGAGTGTAATTTGGGCACATTTGGTGAGTATTTAGTATTTTTAGCAATTTCTATTTATAGTAAGTCTATTTCAGGAAAGTGTTCTTAGACCCATTGTGTCCTCAACAACATCATTTCTAAGGTGGCATTGGAGAGCCTAAGGTTGAACTATTTAATAGTTGTTTTTAAGTAGTCACTTAAGCTATTTTATAAAATAACTTTACAACTTAAGGGAGGGGGTAAGTGGTCATCAAAAAAGTACCTTGGTGTCTAAGTGTTAACTTTAAGTCATTTTAGAAGGCTACAAAAGTGAAAATAGTTTCCTTATGAGTAGGGTGCCCCTTTGAGGATTATTTGATAATGTTTTGAAGTATAAAGCAAAAAAATTAAAAGGTTTTTGGAGGGAAAATGATTCAAAACCTAAATTTTCTCTAATTTCTCTCTCACCTTTTATAAAGTGAATTTTTGGCTCTCATTTGCTTATGTTGATTTTGGTTGCACAAGGAGATGGTGTTGGATTTACTCCAGAACGTCTGAACATGAGTGTTGAGGACAAAAACCCTTGACATCTTGGACTAGTTTTGGTAGTGCAAGACCTGCCCTAGTTGGTGAAGGTATGGTTCCATCTATGGATCACATTTTGAGCTTCAAAGTTGCAGTTTTAGTCATCAACATGAAGATTTTTTAATATTTTTGATGTGGGTCAATTGGTTTTTTGGTTAGTGGAAGTGATGTTTCAATTCTGGTGTGGTTTGGATTGAATTTGGTGATGATTTCTAGTATTTTTTTAGCATAGTTTGATAGGGTTTGAACTTGGTTTTGGATTCATATCTCATTTGCAGTTGGGTTTTTCAAACTGGTTCAAAGAATATCTCTCTTCAAGGTGCCCAAGATAGATTGGTCACTTGAATTTATTGGAAAAACTTTGATTTTACAAGGCAGTTCACCCTCTTCAGCCAAACACCCAATTTAGGTGTTTTCTAGATTTTTTAACCTGATTGTTAATAAATAGAAATTCTTCATACTTTTTCCCACAGAGTTATCCAAGATTTCTTCTATCTCTTCCTTCTCTAAAGTAGGTGCTAGAATTTTCCACTATTTTTTTATCAGTCTATCCTCTATATCACCTTCATGATACTCTATCAAATTAGCAATGTTGAACACATGAGAAATATTTATTCCATTAGGAAACTCTACCTCGTAAGCATTTCTTGAATCATGCTTCTTCAATATCTTGCATGGTACAAACTTCTTCATCTTTAACTTGTTGTATGTGCCAACTAGAAACCTTTCCTTTCGCAAATGAACCATGACTTCATCTCCTACCTGTAACTCCTTATACCTCCTTTTCTAATCTTCCTTAGCCATATATTATGATTTCATGTTATTGATATATATTTTCACCTCTTCATGTAAATTCTTCATATGCTTTGTACAATCTTCAACCTCAGCACTACTCTTCTCCTTATCCATTTTTCTTAGTTTAGAAATAGTTCTTGGACTACTCCCATACACAATATGGAATGGCGATTTACCAATGCTCTTGTTGATAGAATTTTTGTAAGAAAATTTTTCCTATGGTATAATCAAATCCCATCCCTTTGGCTTATCTCATACTAAGAATCTTAGTAGGTTACCTAAACTCCTATTCACCACCTCTTTCTATCCATCAGCCTTTGGATGGTGTGTAGAAGTATACTTCAAATCTTTCTTCAACTTCTTCCATAATGTCCTCTAGAAATAACTAATAAATTTGGTATCTCTATCTAAAACTATACTCTTCGGTAAACCATGTAGTCTCACCACCTCTCTGAAAAACATCTCTACAATATGAAGAACATCACCAGTCTTATGACATGGAATAAAATGTGCCATCTTTGAAAATCTATCCACCACCACAAATATGGAATCATGCCCTCTTTATGTCCTTGGAAATCCAAGAACAAAATCCATGCTAATATCCTCCCATGGCCTCTCAAGTACAGGTAATGGATGATATAATATAGTACTTTGACTTGTTCCTTTCACCATCTGACATACTATGTAACTTTGTATAAACTTCTTCACATCTTGTTGTAACTGTGGCCAAGAATAATTCTCACTAACAAGAGCAATGGTCTTATCTCGACCAAAATGTCCAGCCAATCCTCCACTATGCTTCTCCTTGATTAGATTCTCTCTCATAGAACTCCTTGGAATGCATAATTGGCTTCCTCTAAACAACATCCCATCTTGGATTAAGAAATCCAACCATCATGTCCTATCCAATGTAACAGGTTCTAAACAAGCCTTCTAATCTTTTGCAAAGTCTGGATCTTTAGGATACAAACTCTTGAATTCAATTAACCCAACAACCTCTATATTCACCTTTATCAAAAAATGTTGCCTTCTACTTAAGGCATCTACAACTCTATTTGACCTTCCACTCCCGTGCTTGAAAAAAAAGTATAACTCTGCAAAAACTCAACCCATTTTAAGTGTTTGATTTAATTTTCCTTGACTATTGAGATACGAAAAATCCTAGTGATTAGTATATAAAACAAATTATTTTGGGGTAAAACTACGAAGTTGTGTCACACTTTTATAAAGGAAATAGTCAACACTAATCCAACTTTTAATCTTGAATCGCTAAAAAGTGATATGTTTTGAATTTTGAAATGATGTAAACAAATAAAATATTTATTTTTTAGTATATTTTATGTTTGTATTTTTTGGAAAAAACTTAAAAATTATTTGAACATAGGTTTTTATAAATTAACACTATAATTTAGTTGCTAATAAAATGCTGAAAAATGAAGTTACATGACACGTCAATCTTTATATAGTGATTTTTTTTTTTCCTTCAAATTTTTTGTGTATTTATAACTTGAAACTTTAGGGCATGGATATATTCTTTTCCAATTTTGATAAATCTATATTTTTAAATAAATATTTTAATGTGCACATATTCAAACTTAGTTGTTTCCATTCAATGTCAACTTTTATATTAATTATTTATCTCAAATAAAAAAAATTATACCATCTTGATATAGATTCTTGTATCTAGGGCATCATATTTTTTTCAATTTTTTTTAATAAGTTTTACTATTTTTCCTTGACATGGTAATCAACCTAATGTTTTATGCTAATAACCTACATTTACTAAAATAAAAAGGAAAATATAAATAATATTTAAACTATTAAAATATATATATTTTTGAAAACTAAACTTATGGATCTATAAAAGGGTATTTTTATATATTTTTTTAAAAAGTATTTTTTACCAGAGTAGAAGTTGTTGAAACATCTAATTTTTCAAATATATTTTTTTTTTTTGTAAATTGGACTCAAAGTGGTGTTAAATATGCATTTAGCCAACAATTTTAGATGGAAAAGTTTTGGACATATATTACTTAGCTAGAATGAATCTTACAAGATCATATGTTTGACCAAAATTAATTTTTAGTTAAAAATACTTAAATTTACTTGTACTAATAAGTTGGCCAAAAGTGTGACACAACTTTGTGTTGATACCCTTTTGCAACAAATAGTGTCTCCATTTCTTCAAAGCCTAAACTATAGCATAAAACTCCTGATCATAGACAAAATATGTCCTCTTAACATCATTCAACTTCTTAATAAATAAGCAACAAGCTTACCTTCTTGACTCAAAATAGCTCCTATGGCAGTGCCACTATCATCACAATCTACCTAAAAGACCTTATTGAAATCTAGAAGTACCCAAATAGGCTACTCTATGAATTTCTTCTTCAACATATCAAAACTCTTTTTTGCTCATATAGTCCATTTAAAATCCTTTTTATCCCCTCTCATTGTTGTTAGTGTAATTAAATTAATTATTGTACTATCATAAGTTAACTTAGGTCATATATCATTTAGTCCTAGGTTGCATTTTAATAAATCATTTAATAATGGGGTAATGTCCCCTTCCATGTTTGTAGGGATAAGATTCCTTCTAGAAGATGATTTGTCCTTCTAGAACTTATCTCAATATTTAATAATTTTCTAGATAGGGTTCACATGTTGTCACATGTTGTTAGATCAAGACACATGGAATCATCTCATTCTTTTTAGGTTGTCTCTCATGCCTATATATTCAAGGCATCTTGTTCATTTGTATCATATCAATCAAATATCAATCAATGATCTAATGTTGTAGATCAATAGTAATCTCTCTTTGCAGCCCTTAGTTGCAACCCTTTATGTGTGGTGTAATTTTTCTTGGCAAGATCCTTTGAAGTGTGTGTAGCTTCATTGGGTGATTCAACATCCATCATTTCAACATGATATCAAAGCATGTTGAATTCTAATATGGTATCAGAGCCATTCCATTGAGATTTCATCACATGATCAAGAAATTTGGACTAGAGAGATTCATCGCAGGCTTGAAGGTTTCCATTGAAGGCTACTTGACTCCACCTGGGGACCAAGCTGATTTCTGAAGTAGATAGAGTCAGATTCAAGCTTGCCATTGTCTTCAAAAGGCCTCGAAACCCAAGGATCGCCTGCCTAATCATCAAAATCAGATACATCAACTTGGGAGCCATCAAAGGTATTTTTAGGGTTTGAAAAATCAATTTTACTATCCATACAAGGGTATGTGCAGGATCATGATGGGCCAAAAAGTGGCAATATGATGGGTATGTGGCTAACGACTATTTTTTTACCCAAAATTGATGAAGCGAAAAGAATTTTTAAAGGAGATTCTCAACTTTCCACCAATATAAATTATTCTTTACTTTGAATTTAATAAGTAATTATTATTCATTTTCTATTCAAATTACGACTAAAGTCTTGATTGATAGGCTGATTAAAAACATCTATAGCTTTCAAGCGGTATCACATTTTTTGAATCAAACATGTGTCACATTCTATGCTTTGCATACTATAGGATTAAAAAAGAAAAATGAATTTCATGAAGTTTTGACCAAGTTAAGGTTGTCAGACATACGAGTTTTATATTTTTTAAAAGTTGTAATAAAAATTCATAATTAATTATTTACTTGGAAAAAAATTACAAAAAAATATGCATCACATCGGGGCATGAGTCCTCTACTTATATCTAAAATATTATAAAAATATTATCATTTTATTGTGGTTAGGGTGGTCAAGCAGACACCTACTTCTTATTTTTTCCGAAATTTAAGTACCATTGAATTTTAAATTTTCACCAAATAGGATTTAAAAAAAAAAACCTAGTAGTTTAGAAACTACATTAAATTTTCTATAGATTCTATTCTTACATATTTTTGAAATAATATAGATAATTTATTCAAATTTTAACGTCAAGTTTCCTAACTCTGATTTTTCTGAATTTTTTGCCACTTAAGGGCCTATTTTTCCATGATGATCCTGCACATACCCACAATTTGTAGCAAAAAATCATCTCAGTGAGTTGTCCTTTGAGGCAAAAAAAATTTAGTCACAGGCCCTTATTTTTCAAAAAAAAAAAATCGAGCATTTTATCTATATTTTTTAAAACATTTGGCATTTTTTTCTATAGTTTCAAGAAAAATTTATCAGAGCGACCTGCATTATATTCATAGTTGGCATAATATTTTTTGTCGTTGGCATTGATTTATTTTACCCCATCAACTTTATCTTTTTATGTTGGCATTCTATTTCTAAATTTGCAGATATATTTATCAATCGACATTCAATATTTTTTGAATTGCTTTTCAAGCAATATTCAAAAAATATATTATTTGGGGGTCGATTTATTATACTCTATAGATATATTTATTGTCAGAAAAAATTATAGCCTTACAAGGGGGGGACCCATCGGTCACATCATCGGTGACCATTTCTAGCACATCCAAATTGTCGTCAGTGTACATCCTTCACTGGTCCATCACATCCAAGTTGTCGTTGACCGCACACCATTCTTTGTGTACCTGCCGGTCTGACATACTCTCCTCTCGCCGACCTCCCTATCAGTTCATGCTCTTGCTGATGGTAGTGTTTTGCTTACCGCTAGCCACCATCCATCGTCAGCAACTGGTGGGTTCCAAAGTTCGAGCCCCCTTCGATGGTTGCCTGTGAGCTCTGCCCATTTGAAGTGGTGCCACCTGAGCTTTTCTCCACCGCCACTAGATTCAGTCGCATTTTTTTAAAAATTTCTGATAGCCCAAAGGTCACATCAATGACTAGGTGCCCATTCAAGGGGGCTTTTTTTTTCTCTTGTTTAGCCTGCAGAATGCCTAATCTAGGCATCTTTTTTGTTTTATCATAACTTTCACCCACAGTGTCAAAAATCATCAAACGAGATACCGTCAGAAAGATAATTTTGTCTACTTTCTAGTGGTGACATCAATTTTGTGAAATTTTTCTCACAAAAAATTCTATATCCAACTAAATAAAACACCATAATCTAGACTCAAAGGCTCGTAACTTCGCAACCATTCATCAGATTTGAGTGATTCCAATAGCATCAGGAAGTATTTTCAGAGTTTTTTTCATCAGTCTAGACCCCTTGATTAGTTTCAGCTCCAAGTACTCTTGCATTGATTTTTTCCAGTTTGGTGCATTTGTTCAATAACTTGGACATCCTGAAGCTTGGGAAAAGAATTTTTGATCCGAGTAACATCACTTCAGTTGCATATCATCCTTGGAAGTCTTTATTTGTTGTTGAAGGTCATTTGTCTTTGTATTTTTTGGAGAACGTTCATTATGGGGCTTGCATATACTCCTTCTTTGGTTATGTTGCACAAGGGAAACTACAAGCAATGGTGAGATGGGATCACACCCCATCTTTAATCACTTGATTTATTGCCACATCTGTATCTGAGTGAAGTTATTCATGAATTTTCCTAGAGTTGTAGTAGACACACTATTTTGGAGATCATTGAGATGCAAGTTGATTGTGATGTTTTGAGTTCTATTGATCATTGTGATTGTCCTCACATCCTTTGGAATAAGATTTGAGGGCTATATGGAAGATTAGACACTCCACCCTTCCCCGATGGTCATGATTCATAATGTCATTCCATAGATCAAGTACCCCATGATGATATTGTTGTGCAGGAGGTTGATTGCCTTGAATCTTCTGAAGAGGTTGACAAGGTTGCTTTAGGTGCTTTTTCTCCATTAGAGACTATTGGTATCCCTTCACATTCAGTGATTCCTTGTCTAGATTCATTGATTGAGTCTTCCACCATCATCATTCATTAGGACACATTTAGTTTTCTAGACTTGGCATCACAGGATGACTTTGTTTCATGTATCATTGACTTGGCTACTTCTACAGGTTTGGAGGACATTCTTGAGGGGATATCACTCCCCTATTCAGATCACACTTTAGAGAGTTCTCTTGAGTCTCCTCATCCCTTTGTCTTGATCTTGATTGGGCATACAGAGACTATTTTGGAGGCACTTGGTTTCTCTTCAAAGATTTCATATCTAAGACTTCTTCCCTATCATTTCATTTAGGATTTGAGGTTTCTTCAGCATCCACCATTGGATTTTCTTCTTCCTAGTAGGATACTTGTGGTTTGGACACATTTTTTGCTTCAGAATTCTTTCAGTGGCTTTGAGGACACTTCATTCAGGGGGAGCTATCAAGTCTCCATCATATTCATTGCATTGTCATCTTTGGATATTGTTCAACATCAGTTTCTGCATCATCTTGATTTTCCATTCTCTTCATTATTTATGGCATCTTTATCATCAAGCAAGGAGACACATGAGCATAATTCAGAGACATCATCATCCACTTTCATCCTTCCTTCCTTCAATTCCTATCCAGAATGGGAAGCATCCCTACACTTGCAATTGGTTTTGTTTCTTCCAAAAGGGGGACAAGTTGTTTGTCGACATTGGATCATGTTTTGTCTTTAGAAACTTATCATTTTTGCAGGTGATCACATCTTCTAAGGGGCCTATATATTCTCTCTCTTTCCTCCCTATGGGTGGATATTGTATTGTATCCATGTGACGGATGGTGTACTTGGGGGGTATTTGGGAGTCCTCCATCCTTCCCATCCTATCTCACATCCTTTTGCATTTTCATCTCCTTTTTGGAGAGGGGTTTTGTTCCCACTGGGTTTTCCCCTTTTCTCTGGTTGCGGGAGATTTTATACATCTTCATGTACATGGGTACCTAACATGGCCTCGTAGCCGAGACCCATCATCATCTTGCATAATCATTGAATTTCCTCCCTAAGTTGAACTTATGGGGGGGGGGTGTTAGTGTAATTAAATTAATTATTACACTAGAATAAGTTAACTTAGGTCATATATCATTTAGTCCTAGTTTGCATTTTAATAAATCATTTAATAATGGGGTAATGTCCCCTTCCATGTTTGTAGGGATAAGATTTCTTATAGAAGATGAGTTGTCCTTCTAGAACTTATCTCAACATTTAATAATTTTCTAGATAGGGTTCACATGTTGTCACATGTTGTTAGATCAAGACACATGGAAACATCTCATGCTTTTTAGGTTTTATCTCATGCCTATATATTCAAGGCATCTTGTTCATTTGTATCATATCAGTCAAATATCAATTTATGATCTAATGTTGTAGATCAATAGTAAGCTCTCTTTGCAGCCCTTAGTTGCAACACTTTCTATGTGGTGTAGTTTATCTTGGCAAGATCCTTTGAAGTGTGCATAGATTCATTGGGTGATTTAGCATCCATCATTTCAACATGATATCTGATCATGTTGAATTCTAACAATTTCTTTAGTTATAGGTGCATAAATACTACTAAAATTCTTAACAAACTTTATGTAAAATCTTGATAGACCATGAAATGATCTTACCTCTATAACACTCCTTATAGTTGGCCATTCAATGATAGCTCTCACCTTCTCTAGATCCATTTTAAGACCATCTACTGAGACAAAAATCTCAGATACACCAACTCTCTCTTCACAAAACTATATTTCTTCAAATTAATCAATAGCTTCTCCTCCCTTAGCTTCTCAAAAACTCTTCAGATATGCATAAGATGATCCTCCAATATCTTACTACAAATCAAAATATCATCCAAATAAACAATAAATTTTTTTGCTAAAAATTCTTTTAATGCCTCATTATAAGCCACATAAATGTGCTTGGTGCATTGGTTAGCCCAAAAGGCATGACTAACCACTCATACAAGCCCTCCTTGGTTTTGAAGGTTCTCTTCCATTCATCTCCTTCTCTAATCCATATTTTGTGATATCCACTCTTCAAATATATCTTCATAAAGTACTTAGTTCCACTCAAACAATATATAATGTCATCCATCCTTGGCAAGGGAAATCTATACTTGATGGTGATCTTGTTTATGGCTCTAAAATATGTACACATCCTCCATTCCCCATCCTTCTTTGGTTCTAGTAATGCAGACACTGCACATGGACTCAAACTCTCTCTGATCAATCCATTTCACAACAGCTCTTGCACTTTTCTATTCGACTCTTCACTTTCTATTGGATTCATACAATGATTTTCCTTATTCAGCAACCTGGCTCGAGGAATCGGGTCCATATGATGACTAATCTTTCTTACTAGAGGCAAGCCTTCAAGTACATTATCAAAAATAATAGCTTGAAACTCATTAAACAAATCTAAAACCTCTATAGGTACCTCATTTGTATCTTCTTTATCAACTCTAGGGATCAATGCAAAACACATATGCTCATGCCTCATACCTTCTAGGAACTTTCTTCCATAAACTAAAAAAATTATTGCATTACTGCATACCTTTTCTTCTACCTCCCTCAGGGGTTTCAACTTATGATGAACGCCATCTTTTGTCAAGGAATAGGTGTTAGCATGTCCATCATGCACTTCTCATTGATCAAAATGCCACAACCTTCCTAACAATATATGACAAACACCCATAGGCATAATATCACACAATACCTCATCATGGTAATTTCCAATCTTGAAATTTACTAGACATTGTTCATTTACCAAAGCTTTATGGTCCTTTTACAACCAAGAAATCCAGTATGGATTTTGATTCCTTCTTCTCTCCATCCACAACTAACTAATAATCTATTCTAAAACAAGGTTATCAGTACTACATCCATTAATAATAACATTGCATACATCTGGTGCAAAATAAATTCTTCTTTTGAGTTGGTTCTTTCTCCTCATTCAATAATGCTCTTATAGTGACAAGAACCTCTCCTCTTTTTGCATCCTCAGAGTGTGAATACTCAACATCATCATCTACATGTGCAACTTGTACATTACCCTTAGGTATTCTATTTTTCCTTCCTTAATGTTGAGGACACTCATAGGCTCCATGTCCTTCTCCACACTAGAAATAGGTTCCATGAAAGCCTCCTCTTCTCAGTCCTCATCCAAATATTCCTCTTCCTCTTTGGTCTCCATTATTTGGATCATGAGGATAGTAGGTGATATCTTCTTTTTGGTTGTGGCTGCTACTTGATCCTTCACCCTTCTTTTGATCTTCATTTCGACCCCCATATGACCGACCATTGATATTTCCACCACGACCCCCACCTCTTTTCTATTGTTGTAATTAATTATTTATTCCACTAGCATAAGTTTACTTAGGTCTTTATTTAATTAATTAAGTCCTAGGTTGCATTATTATAAAATAACTAATAATGAGTTCATTACCCTTTCCATGTTCTTAGGAGATAATATTCCTTCTAGAAGATGAGTTGTCTTTTCTAAAACTTGTCTCAATCAATTTATCATTCCCTAGGTAGGTAGGTAGGGTTTACATGTCACATATTGTTAGATCAAGACACATGGCAACATCATATTGCATCTTGTATCTCAACTATGCATATTTAAACATGGCATATGTACATTTGTAATCATATTCTAGATATCAATTAGATAATCTCCATTTGCATGCCCTTAGTTGCAATACTTTCTGTGTGGGTGAATTTCTTCTTGGAAAACGTCCTCTTGAAGGCTGTAGCTTCAAGGATATTGTGCATCCATCATTTCAACATGGTATCAGATCCATTCTAGTGAAGATTCCTCCCACGGTCAAGAAAGTTGGGTGAGTGAGATTCTTTGTAGGCTTGAAGGTTTCCATTGCAGGCTACTTTACTCCACCCGAGGACCAAGCTAATTTCTGGAGTAGATTGAGTCAGATCTGATCTTTCCATTGTCTTCAGAAGGCCTCAAAACCCTAGGATTTCTTGTACATTCATGAAAATCATATTCATCAACTCGGGAGCCATTAGAGGTATTTTATGGTTTGCAAAATCAATCGTACGATCTATATAATTTGCTGTAAAAAAATCCTCCCTCTCAATTGTCCTTTGTGGAAAGTTTTTTTGTCATAGGCCATTTTAATTTTAGAAAAAAATAGGGCTCATTTCTCTATTGTTTGGAAAAAAAATCGTACTCTGCCAATTTCAATAGTTTGTAGAAAAAATATTTTTATCAAGAAGGACTGCTATTAAAATTGCTCCGTCAGCATGCAAATTGGGTTTGATTTTTAAAATCATCGACATTTAAATCAAGCATATTATTTTTTCTCTATTAGCATTCTTTATTTTTAGTCAGCATAAATATTTTATTTTTCAGATTATATGATAATCATCAGGCTTAAATTATTCTTTGTCAGCATATTGAAATGTTTTTAATTTTTAATTGCTACAAAGCAATATTAAAAATCGGCTATATCACTTTCTTTTTTTTAACTTTTTAATCTTTTATCTGCATAATTTTTGCATCGTGTACTATATTTAAGGAGTTGTAGGTACCTCTTTTACAAATTTCTCCTGTCAAATCAGCATTTCCTTTGTTGATCTCTCCATCCACCAACATTTACTTTTCCAACTAGTGTTTTGACTCCACTGTCGGCTAGCTCCTATCATCCACTAGTCAATCTACACTTTCACTGGCTGTTCAACTCACCAACTTGACGACCTTTCCATTTGGACCAACCAACCTTTCGGCGTCTATATCCAACCCACCGTTCTTTTGGGGTTGTTAGGATTTGTTGACCAGGCATTGGTTCCCCCATCGATGGTGTTTTCTTCCAGCGATGCTGCTTAGTTCCTCTGCCCCACGACAATGATTAGCTTTTTTTTCCACTCAAGATAGACCGGTAACATTAGCGACCAAATTTTTTCCCAAGGGGGCTTTTTTTTTTCCCCAAGGTGCTTATTTTTTGCACCCCTTTAGCCTGTAGGCCCTTATAGGGAATATTTTTTTCAAATCACCATATCTTCATGCCACGGTGTCAAAATTTGACAAATGAGATATCATTGGAAAGACGATTTAACCTAATTTCTAGTGGCACAATTAGTTTTGCATATTTTTTCTACTATCATAATTTCAATTCAACTGAATTCAACCCTTCATTCTTGACTCAAAAGCCAATATCTTCTCATCAGATTGTTGAAATTTGATGATTCCAATGGAATTTGAAAGATATTTCAGATATTTTTTCATCAATCTAGAAACTTTGCTCAATTTTAGATCCAAGTCATTTTCTTTTTATTTTTGGATAAATTTGATAATACATTATGGGGCTTCCATATACTCCTTCTTCGACTATGTTGCACAAGGGAAACTATAAACAATGGTGAGATGGGATCATACACCATCTCCAATCACTTGATTTATTTCCACATCTATATGGTATAGTTTCCCATCCAAGTGAAGTTATTCATGAACTTGCTTGGATTTGTAGTAGATATACTATCTTAGAGATCATTAGAATGCAAGTTAATTGGGTTGTTTTGAGTACTATTGATCATTGTGATTTTCCTCATATCATTTGGACTAAGATTTGGGAACTATATGGAAATAGTGACACTCCACTATTCCTCGATGATCATGCTTCAAAATTTCATTATTTAGATCAAGTACCTCATGACAATATTGTTATTCAAGAGCTTATAGATTTGGAATGTCTTGAATCTTCAGATGAGGTTGTCAAGGGTTCTATAGGTGCTTCTTCTCCATTAGAGACATTTGATGTACCTTCACATTTAGTGATTCATTGTCCAGAGTCATTGATTGAGGCTTCCATCATTCATTAGGACACATTCTATTTTCTAGACTTGACATCATAGGATGGCTTTTTTTTCAGGTATTGCTGACTTGGCTACTTCTACAAGTTTGGAGGATATTTTTGAGGGGATATCTCTCCTATCCTTAGATTCTACTTTGGAGAGTTTTCTTGAGTCCCTAAATTCCTTTGTCTCAACCTTGATTGGAGATCCATAGACTATCTTGGAGGCACTTGTTTTCTCTTCAGAGATTTCCTATATGAGACTTCTTCCCTCTCATTTCATTATGGAGTTGGAGTTTCTTTAGCGTCTACCATTCAATTTTCTTCTTCCTAGTGGGATACATGTGGTTTGTACACCTTTTTTGCTTCAAACTTCTTTCAGTGGTTTTGAGGAAACTTCATTCTAGGGGGACAATCTAGTCTCCATCTATTCCTTCAATGGAAGGATCATTTTATTGCATTCTTTTGATATTGTTCAGCATCAGATCCCACATTGTCTTGGTTTGTCACCTTCTTCATTGTTTAGGCGTGTACCTGAGTTGATTGTGGCATCTTCATCTTTAGTGGCAAAGGAGGCATATGGGAAGTATTGAGATACATATTCATTATTAATCATCATCATTGCATAATCATTGCATTTTCCATTTCCTCCCTATGTTGAACTTATGGGGGGTGTTAGTGTAATTAATTATTTATTACACTCACATAAGTTTACTTAGGTCTTTATTTAATTAATTAAGTCCTAGGTTTCATTATTAGAAATTCATTAATAATGGGGTCATTACTCTTTCCATGTTTGTAGGAGATAAGATTCCTTGTAGAAGATGAGTTGTCTTTTCTAGAACTTATCTCAATCAGTTTATCATTCCCTAGGTAGGTAGTTAGGGTTTACATGCTGTCACATGTTGTTAGATCAAGACACATGGCAACATCATATTGCATCTTGTATCTCAACCATGCATATTTAATGAGGGAATATGTACAATTGTAATCATATTCTAGATATCAATCCGAAAATCTCCATTTGCATGCTCTTAGTTGCAACACTTTCTGTGTGGGTGAATTTCTTCTTTGAAAAGGTCCTATTGAAGGTTGGAGCTTTAGGGACATTGTGCATCCATCATTTCAATATTTTGTTTCTTTCAAATCTTCTATTCAAATTATCTTCTACCTTCAAAGAAAAATGATATGCCTCTTCAATGGTAAACATTCTTACCAGACCCAACACTTCTTGAATACTCGATTTCAACCTATTTATGTAACAATCAAATTTTCCTTGTTAGCCTCAGAATGGCTTGTTCTAATCAAGACACGGTATAAATCTTATGTATACTCCTTGATAGATTTTCCCGCTTGTTTCAACCTTTAATGTCATAAAATTGTACCCCTTGTAATTTCAAATACATTCTTGTATCTGTTTTAGTTTCCACTCCCTTAGAACTTGTGTAGGCTCATTTTAGCCCAGGCTACATCAGCCTTTTCCCTTCTTAGGATGCTCCAGACCCCTTCTCGGTAGCTACCTTCATGCATTAGCTTTGTATCAAACCTTGTGTTTTTCATGTTCTCGTCATTTTGTAGCATTATGCATCTGGAAACTACCATGCCACACAAACATCTGCACACTGCACTAGTATCCTATGACATTTCAACATTCAAATGACCATTTTTTAGCATGTTTTCCACTTGTCAGCTAATTTTGTTAGTGGTAATTGGTTGCCTGATGCCTTGTAACTTCTCGGGAAGCTTCTTTTTCCCTCCTATTATCTCTTTATATGCTATCTTTTCAATCTATTTTATTCTTCTGAATCTTTCTAGCTTTGGCCCCTACCTTTTCCTCCTCTATTTCCCTTGCTATTTTTCTTGCATATATTTTTATAGCTTGCTACAACAACAATATAAAGCTCTTATAGCAATCTTTACAACTCCCTTGGTTCTTGCAACTCTATCTCCCTTATGCTTGCGAGCATCCTGGGATTTCACACATCCCCTATCAATTGCATCTTTATCTCGTAATACAGGTTCTCCTCCTTGAGTGGGGATTGATTTTATCGCTTCATATTTTTTTACTTTTCTCACTCTTTCTATCTATCTGGTTTTCCATGCAGGTGGGAACACCAAAATGGGGGTTTGATTGAGGAAAAGCCCTATACATCCCCAACATTTTCTCTAGATCTTTCGCATGAAGGGATTGAATATATTCATTCAATAGAGGATTCATTACTTGGGTTGTTGTGAGAAGTTCCTATCTCTTATTCTCTTACTTCATCAATTATAGTTTACTTTACTTAAGTTCTATTACACTTTGTCATTTTCCCACATTCTGTAAGTTCTTAGCAATCTAATTGTTAGTGATCATTTAGTTGGTTTCTATGGTATTCTCACTTTCTGTTCCATGCAATATGCTAGCATTCCTCTGGGATGCCAATGTGCTGCATTGTCATCTTTATTCGACATTGACATCCTTTGGCTGAGAACTCATTAGTTTTTCTAAAAAACACTTGATATTTACTATTTTTGATTCTAGAACTTGCTTTGTTCCCCGAGGTAGTTTAGGGAAGTTCGCCCCTTTGGATTCTCTTGAGAATAAAGAGACTCATGAGTCGCAAATCCTACTTCTCTACATTTTGGTGAACCCAATGTGAACCGCATTATTTTTCAAAAAAAATGGAATTTATTTACCCCAATTTGGTGGGATCATAACTTTTGACTCGATGCTCAAAATTCAGAACTGTTTACACTATTGGAAAGGTATCCAAGAAGACTAATTCAATCCCTAAAATATAGTTCCTTTGGTATTTGAATTTTAGGGAATGACACAATTTTTGATCCCAAATTCTACTCTAAAGACCTCCAAAAATGCAAATTACAAGAACTTAGAAAATACTAAAACTTTTAAAAAATCAAGATTTCTGAATTTTCTTAGTTATGTCACCCTTGGTTTTCTCTAGGTCAGTCAACATGTCTATATCTCCATTTAAAAATTTATTTTATATCTTTCTTCCTTCTATCTCTTTCTAGCTTTGTTAGTAAGCTTCAAGAAGTTCTCTTACAAGCATGTGAAAGTGAGTTCTTGTCTCCTTTCTTATTATTCTTTGTTGATCCCTCTCCTAAAATTCCTTCTAAGGATATTTTGGTGCAAGAGGATGAAATCATTGATACCTTTCTTAAATTTACTCTACCTTTTATTTATTTCAATTCACTCTCTTTTGGAGATGATGCATTCATGAATGATGAATCTCCTTCCACATTTGATCCTCCCTAGATCGATGTTGAGAATATTTCTTTGAATAATTATTCCACTAGTTGTGATGATTTTGTAAATGTAATTTATGTCTCTGCTACTCCTAAAAGGCCTAAGAGACTATTTATTTATCTGACTCAAGCTATCCCTTCTCCTAAAAGGATTTGTTCTATTAATTGCGTTCCATTTTATAGTGATTCTCTTGATATTTCTAAGGCTCCCTCTTATAGAGTGGTGGCCCATAATTATAATACTAGAAAGAATAAACAAAATGTTAATAAACCCACTTCTTTACCACCTTCTCAACCAATTCCTCCTTCAACTCCTAAACCTACAATTAAATCATCTAGTGATTATGATCTTGTTGAGCAACTTTAAGTTACTCTGGCTAAGATTTCATTGCGGGACTTGTTTCAGTCTGCTCCAGTTTATCAAGGTATGCTTCAAGAAGCCTTGAAAAATATCCTCTTGCCTTCTTCTTCTTCTAGGTTGATGGAGGTTAATGCATTGATCGCTCATATTCATGTAGATTCATAAAATATTACATTTTGTCCATAGAAACTACCACCTATGGAAGCGCAGAAGTAGGCGGATCCTCTGATGATTATAGTTAACATTAATAATATCAGCATTATATGTACTCTCATTGACGCTGGTTCGACACTCAATGTATGTAGCATTGATCTATTGCCTAAATTTAATATTGATTCATCTTCTCTTGATGCTTCTTCTGTTGAAATTTTTGGGTCCAATAGTGTCGGTCAACAAGCCCTAGACATGATAGTCTTGAATTTGAGGTTGGGACCCATTACCATACCCACCCTTGTATATGTTATGTTAGAAAAATTACCATATAAACTTCTTGTTGGTAGACCATGGATTCACACTATGGGTGTAGTCCCATCTACCTTCCATAAATCTATTAAGTTCATTTTCAATAATCGAGAAGTCACAGTCAGTGCTGACCCTGAGGCTATGACCTTATGTGAAAAGCCAGCTGCCAGTTAGGTTTCAGTTGTGCCTACTCTTATCCCTTCAATGTCTTCTGATGCATTGATATATACTCTAATAGCACTTGCAAAGGATACTCTTGAGGCAGATGTCCTTGAACAAGATCCTTCTAAAGTTCGAAATCTTAAGTCTACTCTTTCTACATCTTCTCAAAAGAATGCATGTCTTGGTGATGATTGGGGTTCCCTAGATTTTACAAAATCCTTCACTAGAGAAAATAAAGATGACCCAATCCACTTAAACCTTTTGATAACATCATCTGAACCCACCATAAAAGATGATCATTCTTCAACATTGCGAGATAATGTGAACATAAATTGTAATGTTCTTAGTTTTGATCCTCCTTCTAAGGAAGATGATCACACTTCTGTTAAAGAGGATAATGCTGGTAGTCCTATCAAGAAGGTTGATGGTGATCCCATAGAAGAGTATAATCCCCATTGTTGGAATAATTCTCTCTATGAATATCCTCCTCCTTCTCAAGATTTGCAAGCACGTTATGGCCCTAACTTTAAGCTTGTCTCTAAATATGGATATGGGCATAAAGGTTGTGGGTGTAATGAACAAGGAATTCAGGTCCCTATAGAATGTGCACCTTGTAAGAATAATTTGGGGCTTGGTTGCTTGAATAAACAATCTAAATAGAAACCACAGTTGAATGGTGACAAAATTTCCACTCAACCTCATTCTTTTGGATTGATTCATCCATCATTATCCATTGCCTTTATGCCTTCTTCTTGTGAGAAATCAAAATTTTATCCACAAGAGAGAGGGTTGCTTCCTACTCCTAATTATTTATCTGAGCAAGAGCATATTTTGTTCAGGCTTCTCAAATCCCACTTGATTACTCTTCCTTCTCCTACACGTAAGAAAATTCATAAGCATGATAAAGAAAAACTTTCTTTCTGTGCATACCATCGAGTGCCTGGAAATTCCACTAGTGAATGTAAGGCCTTGAAGGATAAAATAAAAAAACTTCATGATTCAGGTGCCATCACTCATTTATTTGTTGATACACTTGCCTCTTCTTCAAATAACAAGTGATATCGAGGTCTACCTATATCTTGTATGTTCTAAGTATATTGTGTGGTTCTCATCCCCTGTATGTTGGGTGTAGTGAAAACTTTTTCTAGTGATGTGTGTCCTTCTAAGGAACCCCTCTCTTCTCTCTAGCTTTGAATTGGAGAATCTCTTGAGTGGAACCCTTTTTTGAAGGGTTCCCGAGGGGCCCCCTTTGAAATATTTTATCTCGAAAGAATTCATTGCCATCTAGCTTGGAGGAAACCTAACTAGACGTATATAATCTATGACTATTATACAATGCATCTTGTAGTAGCCACAAAATTATTTGATTAGTCTTTCTCTACAATACTGAGGACATATAGAGCTCCTTTGCATTAAGCTTTCCTAACAAGTTTAGTCTGCAAATTAACATGTTGCTTTGTAGGTGCGGCTATGAAGCTACTTTCCAATCAACCTTGTAGGACCAATCACTTATAAGGAATGATCCAACTCTATGGAGTCCCCTACATTGGGCTTCCCTTAAGAGAGAGTACCTGGGGTGCCTTCTTTGCAAGTCTGAGGACCTATAAAGAACTTTCATCCTATTGGATCTATTCACCATTGGTCTACGGGCCTCTGATGCAATTTGTTCAACTCTGTAGGAGAGAGTACCTACAAATCCTTTTGTTCACCTTCCATAGGTCTACAGATCTATGGTGCATTTTTTCAACTCTCCTTCGGTTTAAGGACCTTTGGAGCCATCTCTCTTGGAATTTCCATTCCTTTCTATCTTCTCCATCTTTCTCTTAAATTCTCTTTCTTCTCAATTGTATACCGAATCGAAGATCTACATCTCCTTCATCCTAAGTATATGCTTTTTCTCCCTTTGATATTGGTTGCTTCCTTGACTTTTGGGTGCATTATTTTCTTGAAGAGATCAATCTTTACATTCTTCTCTCCATTTAATAATTCTTCTGTGTGTTATTTCTTAATCTGGAGATGACGCATAGTACTGAGACAACCTTTTACATTGAGGTCTCTTTCAATTTGCTGACTCAAATCCTTTAGTTTGTCATATGCTCATATGTGTGTGTTTTTATATTTGCTAACCTTGTGATGTAATGGATTTTTATGTTCTAACATTGTTGTCTTGTGCAGGTATTTTTTTCTAATGTGTTTGTTTTGTAGGTCTTTAGCCTAGGGGCATGCTTATTTGGTTCAAAGAAGTATCTATTTCCTCTAGAGTATTCTTTTGGCATCATGATGATATTTATTTTTAGTGGATTTCCTTTAGTGTGCATATTAGTGTAGATTCATATGTGCACTAAAGTGGGAGAAAAATGTAATGTCGTAAAATTATACCCCTTGCAATTTCACATAAATTCTTGTATCTACTTTAGTGTCCACTCCCTTAGAACTTGTGTAGGCTCATCTTAGCTTCTAAATTAGCTTCTTTCCCTTTTCAGGATGCTCCAAACCCCTTCTCAACAACTACCTTTGTACCTTAGCTTTGCATCAAACCTTATTTTTTTCTCGTTCTTGTCGTTTTGTAGTGTGATGTGTTTGGACACTAGTGTGTCGTATGGATGTTTGTGTGCCACACTAGTGTCTTATGTCATTTCAACATTCAAACAACCATTTTTTAGCATGCTTGCCACTTTTCAGCTAATTTTCTCAATAGTAATGACTTGGGATGCCTTGTAACTTCTCGAGAAGCTTATTTTCCCTCTTATTCTCTCTTTATATGCTATCTTTTCAATCTATTTTCTTCTTCTAAATCTTTCTAGATTTGGATCGTTATTTTTCCTCCTTTATTTCCCTTGCTATCTTGCTTGCATAGCTCTGCATAGCTTTCTATAGGAGCACTCTCAAGCTCTTATAGTTCTCTTTGCAACTCCCCTAGCTCTTGCAACTCTATCTCCCTTATCTTGTGCTTGTGAGCATCTTGGGCTTTCACACATCCCCTATCAATTGCATCTTTATCTTGTGATATGGGTTCTCCTCCTTGAGTGGGGATTTATTTTATCTTGTGATATGCAGGTATTGAATATATTCATTTGTTGGATGCTTCATTACTTTGGTTGTTGTGAGAATTTCCTATCTCTTATTCTCTTCATCATTTATACTTTACTTCAGCTCTATTATATTGTCATTTTCTTGCATTTTGTAAGTTCTTACCAATCTTATTGTTAGTGATCATTTAGTTGTTTTCTATTATATTCTTGTTTTCTGGTCCATGCAAGATGCCAACACACCTCTAGGATGCCACTACGCCATGCTATAATCCATATTCCATGTTGACATCCTTTGGATGAGAACTTGTTAGTTAGTCTAGAAAACCCTTGTGATTTACTCTTTTTGATTCTAAAACTCACACTTTGTTCCCTGAGGTAGTTTAGGGCAGTTTTCCCCTTGGGATTCTCTTGAGAATAAAGATACTCGTGAATAGTGAATCCCCCTTCTCTACACAATACTTGCATCCTCTTCAAAAAATCTAGCTCATAATCCATAGGAATGAACAATATTTTTTAATTTTTCCATCATACAATCCCATTTGGTTATTTTCTCTTTTCCTCTTCAATTTATTTCTGGTTGTACCTCTTTCCACCAAATATTCACATGACCCTTTAGCTTGGTCTTTGAAAATTTGACCCTCTCAGGATCTCCCACCTCCACATACTCAAAGTAATCCTCCATATCATTCATCCAATCAATCAAATCTTTTGGGTTAAGATTTCTAGAAAATGTAGAAACATCAATCTTTAGCCTTTTTCCAATCTTGGAGATGGCCTGAAATAATTTGACTGTCTCTGGATCTATTGCATATTTTTCTTCTTCGAACTATTCCTTATTCTCAATTTCATCTCCACTTTCATCTCCTCTGCTTAGCTCAAACCCTTGACATAGCTCCTCCTGCAATGCTCTAACTTGTCTCTACAGTGCTCTAAAACCCTCTTCTGGTACAATAACATTTCTTCCACCACCATGGTTTCATCATGGAGGAATTTTGATCACTTTTCTTAGAAATCCACAACCACAAGTCCTGGTGCAAACTACCTCACATTCGGTGGTTTTTTTACACACTTAGGAAAACTTGTTCTAATACCACTTGAAACCCACACAAACACAATAATAGATACCAACACAGAAGATGGAAGACAAAGAATAACCCACTTTCAATTATTTTAAGAAAATGAAATTACAAATTCAAAAATTACAATGTTATAGCCTTAGGAGCTTGATTCATTAGAACAAAATCAACTCTAAAAGAAAATCTATAATTCAGAGCCACAATCTGCACTAATGGAGCCACCCTCTACCACCCCCACTTAACCCTTTTTATTTCACCAATAACTACCCTAGAATTTTCTAGAAAGTGTAACGTTCCCTTTTGTTTTGGTGCCAAAAGTCCCACCATTTGATTTCTTACCTAGGAAGATATTTCAATGAAATTCACTTTTTAGTGGGTCAACTTTGCAGGGCCATAACTTTTGATCTAGGTGTCTGATTTTTTATTATAACATATTGTTGGAAATCTATCAATGAGATATAGAATGCCAAACCCATTTGAGATCAGTTCATCCACTTTACAAGTTGTTTTAGGGCTTCTAATTTTTTCATATTTGAATTTGAAGCTGCATTGGAGAAATTTCTCAAGACGAAAACTTTAATATATCCCAAACCATACATGATATTGAGACAATTCTTTCGTGACTAAAAATATTTTTCAATTCCACTCCTTGGGGTAAATTTTTAGGTCCATTTGAACCCATTTAGGCTGACTTACTAAAAATAGTAAGTGATTTTTTTCCACCTTTTCTGAATTTTGACTATCTTACACCCTTAAGTGCCAACATGTGATTCAAAACAACTAAAGAAAATAAAGAAAACCTTTTTTTTGGGTGATGTGAGATTTCCCCTACACCACTAGATGCTCTAGCATCACAAAGTGGGATAGGATCCACTCATTTCATAAACTAATCAATAGCTATGATGATGAAGGTATGTCCCTTAGAAGAAGGAGGTGATATTTTTATAATAATATCCAAATCATATTTTACAAATGGCCAAGGAGAGGTTTGATTTTGGAGCTCTAGTGCATGATTTTGGATGATATTATTATGTCATTGACATTAAGGAAACTTCTTGACAAAGGAAATAAGTCTTGCTCCATCATTTTCTAATATTATCCTGTATGAATTAGTTTACACACTAAAGATTTACCATTGAAATGTCCACCCCTAGAGCCTTAATGAACTTCTTGAAGGGTCAGGGGCATTTCAATCTTAGTGAGACACTGAAGAATATTATTATAATATTTTTGATAAAGAACATTAGACAAGATAATGTATCGAGTTGAAAGATTTCATATTTGAGTGAGTGATTTTAGTCACATTGTTAAGAAAATTTGCATTCCTTAGATAGTTATAAATGTGATAATACCATTCCGTTAAGTCTGTGTGAGTGCACATGAGACTATCAGGTTCATGTTGATCTAAGATAGTAGGAGAATATAGAATTTGAACCATGAAGTGGTATAGTTTTATACCATTATCTAAGGGTACAAGGGATTTTACGCTTGCCATTTCATCTGCATGGTGATTTTCTCTCCTAAGAACACTGTTATAGTGAAGTAAGAGAATTGATCAAGTAAGGATAAAGCCAAATACTAATACTGAGATATCTTATTCGAATTAGCTTTACACTCTCTCATGATTTGATTTATAATAAGTTTAGAATCACTAGGTGAATGTAAATATATTTAACATTCAATGTCATTATAACATATAAGCCAATAATAAGGGCTTCATACTCAACAATGTTATTAGTACAATGAAAATATAATTGAAAGGATAAAGGAACTAGATTCCCTTCTAGTGAGATTAAGACTACACTTGCCTTGGATCTAGTTTGACATCTAGATCCATAGAAATACATCTCCCACATAGGTTCATGGTCTAATGCGAGGATATTTTCATCCAAAAATAAATCCAAATAAGGGAAGGAGTGAGATGAGTGAGCTTTTTCCAATTGATTGGTAGCAACATATCCTTTAATTGCTTTTCAAGTTATGAATTTAATGTCAAACTTAGAGAGAAACATTACCCATTATCACTAACCTTCCCAAAAGATCGATCCAAGTAAATAAATGTTTAAGAATATCACATTTTATGATCACATGGGTTTCTACATGGAGAAGAATATTTCATAACTTTTGTGTTTCAAAAATGAGAGCAAGGCATTGTTTCTCCATGGAAAAATATTGAGTTTCATAATCAACTAAAATATGAATACATTTGTAATAGACCACTCTTTCTTTACCATCATCATCATGTTGAGTTGATAAAGTTGCTAAAGCATGAGGTGATGCAGAGATATAAAGTAGAAAGGGTCTATCCTACATATCCAACATCAAGATAGGAGGATTGGCTAAATAACTTTTGATAGATTCAAAATCCTTGTCACACCCATCATCCCATAAAAAATGAACATCATTCTTCAACAAACACATGAATGGAAGTATTTTATCAACCAATTGAGATTCAAATCTATGAATCATCTAAATCCTCCCTTACAAACAATGTAGTTGAGAGATGTTTTTTAAGTGGAGGCATGTTAACAATTGCATCAATCTTATTTGTATCGACTTTGATTCCACAATGGGAAATGATAAACCCTTAAATATTTTCAACATCTATACCAAAGATGCACTTAAGAGGATTTAGTATCATCTTATAGATTCAAAGCCTTCCAAAGATAAGATGAAGATTTTTGATGTGATCTTGACTAGTTATAGACTTAACCAAGATGTCATCAGCGAAATCTTCCAAGGTTTTATGAATAAAATCATGAAATATAAGAGTCATCATCCATTGTTAAGTTGCTCCAACATTCTTTAACTCAAATGACTATAAGGAAGCTAAGGTGGTGGAACAACTTCCTACACTAATATTGAGAGGAGAATAATGCAAAAATTTACAAATCTTTACAATAGTTACAAAAAAATAAACACAAAAATAAACATAAATATCATGCATACCTCAACACAATAATTTATGCGGGGAAAAATTTTCAAGAGAAAAACTCCACAGTCTAAAATCTGCCCAATATTATTTAGAAACCACAAATATTATAATATACTTGCAAAGAAAGCTTCTCATAGGAGTATAACCAACCACAGATCTAGAGGTAGCATGACTGCTATCAGACTCTCATAATTATACATCATAATATATAGTTGTAGGGTTTCCTTCTTGGGAAATTCAAGCCAACAAAATATCGACCGTTAGATTTGAGACATAAGGATTAACAATCTAGATTTACAATAATATATACATAAAATTTGGCTTTCAAGGGAACTACCCTTAAGTCACCATCATAGTGTGCAACCGCTAGACCCCTCACCATGGGGGTGATCCCCCTCGACCCCTACCCCTCATGTGCTTATTTATGAAGAAGATCTTATGTTATTGTAAGGTTGAGACATATTTTCCTAAACAATATCCCACTTGTTGAATAACTTGAAAGAGCAATGGGAGGGAGTATAAACATCATCTCTTAATTTATAGGGTCTGAAAGGTCCATAGACTCCAAACACCATCTAAAATTTTCTATACTCACATGCTTAGTTAAAGAATCATAAACATTCATCAAATTCTCTACCTTAACTAGCTTCACCCTCCCATCTTCAACCATATCTCCAAAAAATTGATATTGTACATCAATGTGCTTGGTCTTGGCATGAAATGCTAGGTTCTTAGTTAAACATATAACACTCTTACTATCCCAATAAATTGTCATTGCACCTCATTTTATTCCAATATCTAAACATAGTCTCTTAAGCCAAACGGCTTCTTTACAAGAATGAGTAGCTACCATATACTCAAATTTAGTAGTGGACAAAGAAACTATAACCTATCACTTACTCATCCAACTTATTGTACCACCAAATAAAGTAAACACATAAGCATTGGTGGATCAACTGCTATCAATATCACCCACCTAGTTTGAATCTATAAAACCATGAATTTCAAGGGAAATCTCATCTTTAATCAAATTAATATGACAACACAAGGAATAGTCTAAGATACCATACAAATATATAAAGAATATTTTAGCTACATCCCAATGAACTCTACTATGAATAGACATATATCTAGAAATAATTCCAATTGCTTGGGTGATGTTTGGTATAGTACTATAATGGAGTGAATTTTTACCCATTGAAAATACACCATTTACACCACTTACCTTATAAAAATTAAACCTGAAGATGCTATTCCACCTCATCCATCCACTTTCCATACATTTGGAAACTGTTTGTAGTGTCGGTGGTGGAATTTCTATCAAGGATGCTAGTGCACCGCATGGATGTCTGGATGATGCGCTGCTATCCTAATAGGATTCATGCCTCTATAATCTATAGAGGCATTACACTTCTCTATTGGTGATGAAGTGTAATGCCCCTATGCGCTTGACAAACCTCGAATGGCTCTTTTGGGCTCCTATTCATCTTCAAAACACTATCTCTCACATTCAATTCATCTTCTTCACACTTCTTGAAATATTCTTCAATCTCTCTTGATCACACTCTGTTTTACACACTTCTTAATCTTCATTTCACAACATTCTTACTAGTTTGAAGCTCCAAGTTGACATTGTTGGCTTTAATCCTCTAGTTGTTGTGGAAACCTTGGCATCCTCAAGCTTGTGATCTTGCATCTCCCTTCACGTACTTTGAGTGCATCTTGTTGGGGAGGTGATATTCATTTTACTTAGCATTATTGTTTGATTTAGTAGAATATTGTTATTAGCATTGCTTGGTATTCTTCCATTTCAAATACTTTCTTTATCACATTTTTTGTATTGTGGCTATTCTGGCTATTCATGGAGGTGGGAACACTGAAAAAAGGGTTTAACCATGGCAAGCCTTGAAAAAATCCTAACATCTTTCCCTATTCTATTGCGTGTAGGTATCGTGTTCATGTGGAGCTTGCTAGAGGCTAGACTAATCATAATTTTGATTTTCACCTCCTTCACTCTTGTCAAATTGCATCTTTTAAGTTAAAGCATTCTTCTTGCTATTTTAGTCTTTTAGTTGTATTTTGTTTTCCATCATCGTATAAACCTACATTTATCAGGTTGTTAGTGAGTTTTGTGTTAGTTTTTATTGTACTTTGTACTCTTTATCCATACATATTCCAACACCCAACTGGGACACTAGCACGCTACACTATCATTTGTCTTCTATGCTAGAGTCCTTTGGTAGAGAGCTACCTAGGTTATAGTCTAGACTTGATAATTTTTTCACATGTTTTTCTAAACCCTTGAGTTGAAAAAAGGATAGTGACATATCAATTGTCCTTCCATTTTCACAATTTTAAAGCTTCAAACTTATCTTAGGCAATCTTTTAGCTTCAGCTAGATTAGGGAAGCTAATTGTTCTAGACCCTCTCATGACTTGGGGTCCTAAGCATATGGTCCTCCTCTACATTTTTGTGAATTTGATGTGAATTGTTCTATTTTTGTTTCTTAAATTTGATGGATTATTCTTTCATATTTCATGCATGTTGTAGGTGTGTGTTTTGTAGGGCGCTTAGCCTTGCAACCCAACCTACAACCCCTAGTGGCGTAGCTAGAAGAATCCTAAAAGATTATGAAGCCGAACCTTGAATAGGTCACTATCTAATTGTGAAACCCTTGGGGTTTTATGTGAAATTCATTTCTAGTGTGTGTAGAGATGGCCTCCTTCATGCATCTTCCCATCCCATCTGCACATTCTGTGAATGGCTCTCTTACTATAACTTCTACCTCGCAAGATTTATTGATGAATTCTAATAGAGAACCCTCTCCTTTGTAAATTCCTACACATATCAATGGGAATGTTGTAATTGGAGTTCTCATTGACTCTACATGCCAGGTCAATATAATCATAGAAGAGATCATATTAATAAACTTCTTACATAAGGATGGGTATGATGAGTCTGTAATAACTATATGTACACATGATGGGATTTTTGTTCCTCCCATCAATTCTATCACCCTATCGATCCTGGTTAGGCCCAAGGCTATGAATTTCCTCTTTGATATCATCCTAAGGTCTAAGTTGTTTAGAGTAAAACTAGGCATTCCTTGTCTAATTTCCATGAATGTTGTCCCCTCAGTGATCCATAAGTGCTTAAAGTTCTCTCATGAGGGTTTTGTTCATGTAGTCCATGAAACTAATTACAAACTGATGATGGTGTGTGGAGGCTACTCGCTTGATCACTTCTAGCCTTCCCCTATTGGTCCGCTCCCTCCTAGGATGGACCTGTCATATCAAAATCATGTGAAATACAAGAATGGAGGAATAATATCTAAAGTGACCTACCCTCCTTCTTCCTATGCCATTTCAATTAAAGCTTCCATGGTAGCATAGCATAAGGCTTCCTCTTCCACTCAAAAAAGGAGATGATAATTTTTCTCAAGCTTCTTCTTCCTCCTCTATAGTTCCACCTACTTCTTCCTCCCACCCTATTGTGGTGCCTTCAACTTCCACCCCTATGCATCTCTTTGGATTTTGATGGTGCCCACTTGGTAGAAGGCCAAGCATAAATTATTTGACCTTCTTATCTTACCCACGATGCATTGGACTATTTTGTATGGTAAGGGGAAAGGCCCCCATGGAGTTGCCTCTACATCTTGGCCTATGCAGCCTCCTACCATTCTTGCTCCTAAGGTAGAAAATAGGGAGAGGCTCACTATTGAGGAGACTAAGTCTTCTTCCCCATCTGTTGTTGTTTCCATTCCTACATCTCTTCCTCCTATTCCTATCCGAGAGTCACTCCCTCTGTTGAAAATGGTTGTGATGAAAACGGTTGTTGTTTCCATTCCTACATCGCTTGATCACTTCTGGCCTTCCCCTATTGGTCTGCTCCCTCCTAGGATGGACCTGTCATATCAAAATTATGTGAAATACAAGAATGGGGGAATAATGTCTAAAGTGACCTACCCTCCTTCTTCCTATGCCATTTCAATTAAAGCTTCCATGGTAGCATAGCATAAGGCTGCCTCTTCCACTCAAAAAAGGAGATGAGAATTTTGCTCAAGCTTCTTCTTCCTCCTCTATAGTTCCACCTACTTCTTCCTCCCACCCTATTGTGGTGCCTTCAACTTCCACCCCTATGCATCTCTTTGGATTTTGATGGTGCCCACTTGGCAGAAGGCCAAGCATCAAGTATTTGACCTTCTTATCTTACCCACAATGCATTGGACTATTTTGTATGGTAAGGGGAAAGGCCCCCATGGAGTTGCCTCTACATCTTGGCCTATCCAGCCTCCTACCATTCTTGCTCCTAAAGTAGAAAATAGGGAGAGGCTCACTATTGAGGAGACTAAGTCTTCTTCCCCATCTATTGTTGTTTCCATTCCTACATCTCTTCCTCCTATTCCTATCCGAGAGTCACTCCCTCTATTGAAAACGGTTGTGATGAACACTCTGATGACTAAACATGTGTCTTCTTTTCCTCCCAAAGCTTCAGCCTATAGCTCTCAAAGCTAAAGAAATCACCTTGCGCATGAGCATAAGTGTCAGAGGAAGGCCTTGGCTATTGAGCAAGTTTCGTTTTGGAAAGAGGAAGGGGAGCCAACAATTCTTTCCTTACTATCTTTTGTTGTGTCCTCCTCTTCCGCCCCTTCTACTTTAGTTCACTCTACCTTAATATTATTTTTGGATCCCCCTACAAGTGTAGATTATCCTCACCCTAAGAGGGTGTAAGTGTTCATTGCTCCTTTTGTTGAGCCTCCTCTCTTGATGTCCCTTCTGGGAATCCCACCTCTTTCCAAACCTATGGATATGTTGAACACCTTAGTGGTGTCTGACAATTTTCTCTACTTCCCCCTCACCTTCTACTTCATTTGTGGAGATCTCACATCCTTTGATGAAGCACAAGATGGAGGAAGACCCTACTTCTAGTTGGGGTCAGAAGAAAGGATCGCCTTCTTTGGAAGCTAGTTCTACTTTAGCTTGCATAGTCTTAGTGATAGAGGTAACCTCAACATCCCCTGACTTTGTCACTACCCCCAAGTATTTCAGTGAGGTTGGTAGTGGATCTTTGGTGCCTCCATCATTGGCTTAGTTGACACATGTCACTCCCATCAAGTGCATGTTCAACTCTATAGGCAATGTCCTAGCTCTATCAATGATCTTCACAAGATCAATTATTTTCACCTCACAGGAGCTTAGCGAAGAAGACCTCAAGGGGCCCTCTTCCATGGCTCTTGTCATAGGAGATTCAGAGGGTGCTACCCTTGCTATTCTACCCTTGCAAGATCATTCACCTTCCCCTTATAATGATCTAGTTTGGGAGAATGACAACCTCTTGGTTGATGAGGACTAGGAGGGCACCTCTTCTTTACCTGTAAATTAGATTTGTGTGTGTTGTTTTTGTTGGAGTTAAAATGACACTGATTCACCCCCCCCTCTCAGTGTCATTTTAACTCCAACAATTGGTATCAGAGTGTAGGGTCCTCTGATAAGTTTTAATCACCTTGGATTGATCTTGGTCTTGGAGTTTGTTTTTAATGGAACATTCTCAAGATGGTGCCTCTATAACCAGAGCTCCGTTATTTGATGGAACGGATTATGTGTTCTGGAAAATCAAAATGGAAGCTTTTCTTATTTCTTTTGATGTTGATGTTTGGAGCATTGTTATAAATGCTTACAATGTACCAGCCTCTATTCCCACTGATCCTACTGAAAAAAAGAGGTATGAAACAAATGCCAGAGCTAATCATGCCATCTTGTGTGGGTTAACTAAATATGTGTTCATTAAAGTCATGCATTTCAAATTTGGTCATGATATATGGGAAAAACTTGAAACTATATATCAAGGGAATGAGAAAGTCAAATTGTCAAAAATCATTACACTCAAACATCAGTTTGAGGAGTTGAAAATGAAGGATGATGAAAAAGTGGCTGAATATTTCCTAAGAGTTGATGAAGTTGTCAATGCAATGAAAGGTCTAGGTCAAGAGGTTAATGAATTTGATGTAGTCACAAAGGTTGTTAGAACCTTACCATCCAAATTTGAATCTAAGGTTTCAGCCCTAGAAGAAAAGAAACACTTTGATCAGCTTACCTTAGACAACCTGCAAGGAATACTTACTGCCTATGAAATGAGAACTAGCAAAAAAATTCAACAGGAAAAGAAATTTCCTTTAACACTGAAAAGAAAGAAAAAGTCAAAGTCAGTGAATCAGAGTTGTCAGATTCTAAAGAATCCCATTTTGTTAGAAGATTTAAAAAGGGATCAGGAAAATATAAGGGAAAAATTCCCTTTAAATGTTTTAACTGTGGAAAAATAGGTCACTTTGCTGCAAAGGGTCCCTATGATGATCAAATCTGTGGCAACAAGACAACTGAAAAATAGCCTAAGAAGAAGGCCTTCAAACCTAAACGAAAATTCAATTTCAAAAAGAAGAAAATTATGTTTAGTAAGGATGAATTTGATATTGAGTCTGATGATTCATCAGTTGAAGAAGATGAAACTTTGTTCATGGCTGAAATTACTCAGCAAATGATTCAAACACTATTGATGTTGAAGAAGGTGAAGTAGATCTTGAAAGTGAGCTGAAATGTGCTTTACAAGAGGTCAGAAAACTCAAAAAACAAGTTCTTGCTCAAGAACATAAACCAAATCAATAATTGGTCTCTCTGAAAACTCAGCTTGAAGAAGCTAAAAGAGTTGAAGACTGTCTTCGAGAGACTGTAAGCTGCAAAGATCAAGAAATTCAAAAACTGGAACAAGAAGTAGTCTGTCTTAGGAAGGAAATTGAAAAATATGAAAGCACTCTAAAACTGAATGAGATGCTCAGCAAGCAGAAGCTGTATAAAGATAAAACTGGTATTGGTTTTGAAAAGGGTGAATGTTCAATTGATAATACAAAACAAAACCCCTCTTCTGAAGTCAAAGGTTCAGGTTCAAATCACTCAAAATTTAGTAAGGATCATGTTCAGTCTTTAAGAGGTAATAGATCTTCATACAAAGTCAATCCTTTCTTCTATGGTTATTGTTTTTTCTGCAACAAATTTGGCCATAAGGCGAGCACTTGTAGGCTTATGAATCCTAGAATGCCCAAGTTTGGTCTTAGGCAACACTATGGTTTTGTTAGACAAATCAGATGTTTTAAATGCAATGCTTTGAGACATTTTGTCAAACAGTACAGAACTGATCTACAATCGAAACAATAGAAAATTAAAAAGGTTTGGAAACCTAAGACTGTTAACAACATTGAGCAAACTATGTTGGTTCAAACTGCTTTTCATTCCAAGAAAAAGGACTTATGGGTCCTGGACAATGGATGTTCTAACCATATGAATAGCGACAAGGATAAGTTTATAAATCTTGAAGATTATGTAGGTGGTTATGTTAAGTTTGGTGATAACTTTGGTATTCAAATTAAAGGTAGAGGTTCACTTCTTCTGAATGAAGACACTCCTATCTATAATGTGTACTATGTGGAAGGTCTCAAGCACAATCTTCTAAGTATTAGTCAAATCTGTGATAGTGGTTATCATTTTCTTTTCACTTTGTAGGGATGTGAGATTAAGAACAAGCTAGGAAAGGCTATTGCAGCTGGAAGGAGGACAAAAGGAAATGTGTACAATCTTCTCGACACATCAAGCAATGACAATAATCAAGGTATGTGTCTAATGGGCCAAATTGAAGATAATTGGTTATGGCATAAAAGATTAGGACACATTAAATTTGAAAATCTAGTTAGAATTAGTAAAAATCAAAGTGTTAGAGGTCTACCAATTCTTAGCAAGCCAAAAAACTCTGTGTGCAAAGAATGTTTAAGTGGTAAACAGACTATAATCAGCTTCAAAACAAAAGAACATTCTTCTTCAAAACCTTTACAGCTTGTGCATACTGATTTATGTGGACCAACCAGAACAAGGTCTATTAATGGTGAAAGGTATTTTATGTTGTTTGTGGATGATTATACTAGAATGATATGGGTCACATTTCTTAAGTACAAATCAGAAGCCTTTGGAAGGTTCAAAATTCTCTGTAAAATGGTTGAAAAGGAATCTGGACTGAAACTTAAATGTCTGCGATCTGACAAAGGAGGTGAGTTCACTTCTCAAGAGTTTATTGATTACTGTGAACAACACGACATTAAAAGAAAATATGTTGCAACAAAAACACCTCAACAAAATGAGGTAGTTGAATGTAAGAATAGAACTGTAAAAGAAATGGCTAGAACCATGGTAACTATAATGCCTTCAAAAATGTGAGTTCAAAGAATGTAAACAAATGGCTTGTAACATGTGAAATACACCTGTGGTATGCAAAAAGAACCATCTTGAGACTGATCATCAAAGAGAACTAACTGAAAGAGATTTTGTCATCAAGGACAAACCATAAACTCAACTGAGATCCAACAGTGTTCCCCCGTGCTTGTTTTTTGTGTTCCTAGAGGACCCTTGTCACCCTCATAGGTACTTGGATACAAGAGAGTTTTTTTGTCGTAAACTTCTTCTATCTGTTACATCATTTTTCTCTTTTTTGTGTCTTGATTTTTGACAATTGGGGGTGATGCAAAGTGTTGGGGACATTTAGGCCTTCCTTCCATGTTGACCCCTTTTTTTTAATTTTTATTTTGTTTTCATGTGCCCTTCTTCACAAGGTCTGATATAGTAGGGGGTTGATGATAGTTCATTTATGTTTTATTATATTATATCTATTTATATTTATAAGCAACTCTAACCCCGAAATATCAAATCCCCCTATCTCTTGTTCGTTATGTCATTATTTTTCCTTTCTTTTTATCTTTCTCTTCTTGGCTTTCTTTTTGATGTTGTGGTGTTTATGTGTTGTCCCTCACATGCATGACAATATTACCATAGTTACATCTCGTCATGTTTCGTGGGCCACAATATCACTTTCATTTTTTCTTTTCTCTCCTTAGGATGTCACATGCCTCTAAGTTTAGCACACACCATTCTAAGGTGGCTATCCTATTGTTACAATTTTCAGAAGGTGTATCTAGTGGCCAACGAATCCCTTACTAAAAATCCTTTTATTTTTCAAAAATTGTATTCTTCAACAAGGACCCCTAGTGAAATTTATCTTTCATCACGGATTCGTAAGATAGAATCTAAAAACTTTCCTTTGCGAAGGTGGTACTTTTTATAATGAAGAAGTCTAAAAACTTTCCCTTGCGAGGGAGTATTATTTCTTTTGAATTCCTTCATGAAAGACATCTTTCAGAAGGATTCCTTGATGCTAGAATCATTTCCAAAAAATGTTATCACTTTTCAAAAAAGATATCACTTTTCAAACAAAGCATCCCTTGAGTAGACCCATTTTCTTTTGAAGGGTTCCCGAGGGATCCCTTTGAAAGCTTCTCTTTCAATTGTTGACTATCTACATGACTGTATATCTATTTGACTACATGAATTTTTGTTATCTAGCATGTTTTATTTGTGGATTAACATGTTTCTTTGCAGGGGCACTTGTGAAGGTGTTTTTCAATCAACCTTCCAAGATTGAGCACCTATAAGAACCCATTAGACTCCATGGATCCTCTCACATCTAGCTTCACTCAAAACTGAGCACTTGAGGTCACCTCCTTTGCAAGTCCAAGGACTTGTAAAGTGCTTTCATCCTGTAGAATCTCTTTGTTCAACTCTATAGGATCGAGCACCTCCAAAGCCTTTTGTTCACTCTTCCATAAGTCTACAAGCATTTTCTTTAACTCTCCTTGGGACTAAGTACCTATGGAACCATCTTCTCTTCTTGTGCTTTTGGGTGTGTTTTATTATGGTCTGCTTCCTCAATGGTTCATGTATACTTTCTTTGATCTTTCAATCTAATTTACCTCATATTTGGTAGCACATATGTTCACTAAAGTGGGGGGAAATTTTCAAATTCTCCTTTTACACCCCTTACCTTAGAAAAATCAAACCCGAAGATGCTATACCACCTCATCCATCCACTTTCCATCCATTTGGTGGTTTTTTGTAGTTTCAGTGGGGGAATTTCTATAGGGGACACTAGCACAGTGTGCAAACATCTGTGCGGTGAGCTATCATCTTGATAAGATTCTCGCATCTAGAATCTACAAAGGTATTGCACTTCTCTATTTGTGATGAAGTGTAACACCCTTGCACCCTTAACTGACCTCAAATGGCTCTTTTGGGCTCCTATTCATCTTTAAAACATTATCCCTCACATTTAATTCATCTTCTTCACACTTCTTGAAATCTTCTTCAATCTCTCTTGATCACACTCTCTTATACACACTTCTTAATCTTCATTTCATAGCATTCTCACCATTTTTGAAGCTCCAAGTAGGAACTCTACTAGTTTTACTCCTCTTATTGTTCTGGAAATGTTAGAATCCTCAAGCTTGCGAGATCACATCTCCCTTCATGTGCCTTGAGTGCATCTTGTTGGGGAGGTAATATTCATTTTATTTAGCATCATTGTTTTATTTTGTAGCATATTATTATTAGCATTGCTTGTTATTCTTCCATTTCAAATACTTTCTTTATTATATTTTCTCCATCATGGCTATTCTAGCTATCCATGGAGGTGGGAACACTGAAATAGGGGTTTGACTATAGCAAACCCCAAAACAACCCCAACATTTTTCCATGTTCTATTGTCTATATGTACCATGTTTGTGTGGAGCTTGCAGGAGGCTAGATCAACTGGAAGTTTTATTTTTTCCACCTTCACTCTTGTCAAATTCTATATTTTATGTTAAAGTATTCTTCTTCTTGTCTTTGTCTTTTAGTTGTATTTTTCTTTTCCTCATCATATAAAACATTTATATGTTGTTAGTGAGTTCTCTATTATTTTTTATTGTACTTTATACTCTCTATCTGTATGGACACCAACAATTGATCGAGACTCCGGTGCATCACATTGTCATCCATCTTCCATGTTGGAGTCCTTTGGCAAAGAGCTACCTAGTTTATAGTCCAGAGTCAATAATTTTCTCACTTGGTTTTCTAAACCCGCAGGTTGACAAAAGGACAATGACAAATTAGTTGTCCTTCCCTTTTCACCCTTTAAAAGCATAAAAATTATCTTGAACATTCTTTAACCATGAGGTAGATCATGGCAGCTAATTGTTCTAGACTATCCTATGACTTGGAGTCCTGAGTAGTTGGTCCCCCTCCTCTACAAGTACAAACCATATCATACATAAAACTTCCAACTCCACTCTAGTATGGCACTCTACTCTCATCTTCCATTTCTTATGTGGTTGTTGGACAATCTAAAATATATAACTTTGTTCCACTTGAGAAGGAACAAACAATGGTCTACAATATTTCATATCAAACCTCTGTAAAATTCAAATGACATAATTTGACTAACCCATAGCTTTATGTTCACTCTATCTCTTCTAATCTCCATTGCAAGAATTTTTCTAGCTGCACCAAGGTCTTTCATTTAAAAATTTTCAACAACTTGAGATTTCAATTTGAAATCATAGCTTTCCCTTTACTAATAAATAACATATCATCAACATATAATCCAATAAATAGGAAATGATCACCTCAATTTTATAAAAAATACAATGATCTAATTAGAATTATCAAATCCAAAACTCAACACATATGTAAAAATTTCGGTACCACATCCTAGCACTTTATTTTAGGCCATACAAATATTCCTTCAATTTAAAAACCAATTTAATTTTAATTTTCACCATGTAATTCTTTGGCTATGTAATATAAATATCCTCCTCCAACTCACCATGAAGGAAAGTAGTTTTCCAATCTATTTCCTCAATCTATAAATCATAAGCAACAACAATAGAAAGAAAAAAAATTAATGGATGTAATTTTTGCAATAGGAGAAAATATCAAACCATAATCAACACCCTCAACATGAGAGTAACCTTTTGCAACCAACCTTTCTTTATACTTCTCAATACCTACATCTAAACCAATCTTTTTCTTGAACACCTATTTTCAAGCAACATGTTTTCTTCCTTCAGGAAATGGAACAAGATCCCATGTATCATTCCTTTTAAAAGCTACCACTTCTTCATTGATACCAATCTTTCAAAATTCTACATCATTCATACCTAATGCATATTCTACCAATTTGTGTTCATCCATGTTAGTATTTAAAGAAAAAATACATCTCCAATCATCAGGTGTCTACTTTTCAGGTGTTTTTTTATGCCTTGTAAACCTATGGTCAAGTTGAGTTGGAGGTTCTTCATCCTCTTCTAAAGATTTAGAGCTAAATGATCTCTCCTCAACTTCTTGTCTATCCATGGGCCTCAATTCAACTTTCTCATCTGTAGAAGGAAATTGAATAACATCTTCTTGTTTACTTTGTTCAAGATATAATGTAATAGAAGAAGGCTTATTTTCTCTAAAAGTAACACTTATAATATATATTACCTTATGTGTAATAAGATCCCAAAGCTTTTACATTTTACAGCCTTGTTCTCCAACTTTGTTTGCTTCTCCTTTGGCACATGTGCATATTCCTTGCAACCAAAAAATCTAAGATGTCTTAGTGAAGGCTTCTAACCCCACCATGCCACAATAGGTGTCTTATCAACAAGAGTTGATGTTGGAGACCTGTTAATCAAGTAATAGGTAGTGGCAATAACTTTAGCCTAAAACCTTTGTTCTAGAACAACACCAGTCAACATACTCCTAGACTTCTCCATCAATTTCTTGTTCATTCCTTATGCAACTAAATTCTATTGTGGAGAATACAAAGTTTTCTTTTTCCTATGAATACCACTATAGATGTATAAAATTAATTGACCAATTAAAGCTAAATTGAATCAAATTAATTAATCTAACGATCAATTAAACACACAATCCTCAATGAAATTTTTTACAAAGAAAATTAGCTTTTAAAACATGAAATATTGAAACAAAGATCAAATGAAAGCTAATCAAGAAAATGAAAACCATAATTACATTGTGGGATTATGTCCTTCATAGATGTGGAGTGTTGCAATCTAGAAAAAATTCATGATATGTAAATAAATTGATAATAATTAATGAAGAAATAAACTTAGATAACCAACAAAGTGCACTCAAATTGATCAAATTGGAGATTCAAATCAAGGGAGTAAGTTCACTCAAAGCTTGTGGATGATTATTATTGAGAAATTTTTACTATTTATAGATTTTTGAAATAAGAATCAATGGTGAAGATCAAAAAAGCTAATCAAGGGATGAAATTGAATGAGATGAATGAGCATGGATCAAGGATGAATTCAACAATTAATAATCCATGATGCATAGATCAAAGATCAAATCAACGGTTTAGGATCCATGGAAGACTCAACAAATTTCCTAATTTTTAGGAAATATGTTGGAGGAATGTTGGAGATATTTCCATTTGGAGGGAAATATTTTAATTTTAAAATGGAATATTCTTTCAAGGAATATTCATTGTGCAATTGGGAAAAGTTGGAGGATTTGAAATAAATTAGCCAATTAAACAATTAATTAAAATTATTTAATTATGCAAGTGAATGAGAGAAAGGGCTTTAATTAAATAATCATAAATTATTTAATCAAAGTTTGATTATGAAAATTGGTTAAATAATTTGCATTCTTTAATCAAATGAGAATGAAATTAGTATGAAGACTAATGAATTAGTTAAATAAATTTGATTTATTTAATTAATAGTAGAAAAAGTGAATTTAATGTTCTAACTGAAATTATTTAATTAAATGGAGGAATCAAGTGAAATAGACTAGAGATGATGTTAGTACAAGAAATCAAGTATGCAATATTATTAGGATAGTTTTAAGTGTCTACATTTTCCCCCTCTTTGAATCAATGCACTTGTTGCATTGTTTCAAATAACTGATGTCGCACAAATCAAAATTAATTTTTTTGTTAATTTTCCTAATGCCCCACTATGCCCCAACAGAAGGAATAACCACTGGTATAATTCCCCTCAAGAGTTTGAGTGAAAATACTAATTTTCAGTCGGGCTTACAACATGACTATAAGATTGGTTCAGTTGCAAAGAGGACAAAAAAATAAGCCATATGACATTGATAAAACAAATCAAATAGGTTTCCTAGCTCAAAATTACATATTCCAAACTAAAACCCTAGGTCTCCACCATTCCATTAGAACACAAACCCAAATTTTCATGCATATATAGGGGATAGGGGTCATTTTCAAACTCATTTACACACCTAGAGTTTGAGAAATTAATAAATTTAGAGAGAGAAGATATAGAGCTCCCGATGCAATGGCAGACCATGTGCTTCATCTACATCATGCAAATTGAGTTCATGAGTTTTAGTGGCTAGCCAACGTAGGGCCACTGGTATGTACCCCAACAAACTTTTCTTGCATATATTTTCATGTAGCTAAATGTAGGGTCAACAATGGTCAGTAAATGCATTGCTACTTCAGTAACACACTTGTGATGGTCAACAATGCACTTGCTAGGTTTACCAACACATTTGAAAAAGAGCATCACTTTGGAGAAAGTAAACTAGGATACATTATACATTAATGCACTTGCAAATACACACATGTACTTTCTTAGTTTTAGAGTGACACACATGTTTAGCTTTAGAGTGACACACTTGTTAAGACTGAACCACACTTATAATATTGCCATGCACTTGCCTTATGGTGAAAAACTTGATGAATAGTGATGAAGTCATAATCATGATATTGTGACACACTTGTTTAAAGTTGTGAACTTGTACCATTAGAGTTCCAAACATAGGATTTTCCTAGTTTTTAGCAAATTTAATGTCATTAGTGTTGCACATGTAGGAGAGATTTCGACCATTACTTTCTTGTGAGAGGAGACCTGGGATTTTATTATGGCTAAGAAGACTTGATGATGAGGAGGGTGAGTTCCTAGGCACGATTAGGCTATACTTTTTGCATACATGCTATAGATTTGGACCCACCTAGCAATGATGATGTACTAGTGTATAGGTGGAATTCTAAGACTTCATCCTTCCATCTTTCTATTGGTGAGGAGACTGTTACCCTAAAGGATGGTTGGCACATCCTCTGAGTACCTATTCATGAAGATAAAGTTATATATAATGAAAATCTTGGCCTAGATGCCATGTTCTGAATGGTACAAGCCCAAGCTCCAGAGGTGTAGAGCTATCAAATTGACTTGCATAAGCACCATGGACATGTCAACAACTTGACATTTGTTATTGTAGGACTAATCATGAGAGTCTTGGTTCCTGATAGACATAGTTGAGGATTTAGCATCAGGTGGGGTGTAGTTCTAGAGGGTATGGTTGAGGACATACATATATATTCTCAGGATCTGATTATTCTAGCTACACTTTACCATGATATATATCAAGTGGTTAACATGCAAGGATGTAGCCTATCAACCAAAGTTACACTACAAGATATATGGGCTTGGGAGCACATCATTGTTCTTTGACTTGTGATTTCTTTGAGACATATTGACGAGGAGGAGCCAATTGTTTATAAATATATCAGCATGAAAATACTCCACCACACAAGGTTCACAAGTATAGTATACTAGAGGAGAGTCCTAGATGACATAGCAGTATTTAGGTGGAGACCATGGCTATAGGTGTAGCCATGGGATGATGACCAAGAGAAACTATTTTATGCTAGGTGGACAAGGTGGATCATGGGCTGCTAGCATAACATTATTTAGAGGTATCTTCCTGATTGGGTTGATAGATAGTTTAGTGACCAACAAGATTACTAGCATCAAATTATAGGGTTGTATATGCAGACACTACTAGAGAGGTTCAAACTTGGGGACATCAGGTAGATCCACATGTTGTTATCTATGATTTCACACATCTAGTTCTCTTACCATGGGCTTATGCAAGAGGTTCTAATGATCCCAAGATGACATTGGGTTATGATGCTTGGTTTGCACAACACACTCCTCTTAGGTTGATTGATCTTGTAGGGGTTGATAGGGAAGGACATGAAAAAGGTAGAGGTAGAGGTAGGAGATAGGTTGGATAGGTACCTCAATAGCCTCCTCAACATGACAGATAGGTTCTGGGATAGGTTGGACCTATTGGGTGGGTTGGACATGTGTCCCAGCAACCACCTTAGCAACCACCACTCATTCCATAGCAGCCACCGGTGGTTCAACCCATTTTCAATAGGTGTAGGGGGGCCATACCTTCAGGTTCTCCTCTAGAAGTGGAAAAAAGAAAGGGACAATGCAATACATGAGAGAGACACTACTCGCTAGGAGGAGGATCAAGATAGAGATGAGAGAGATATATATCAGTAGGAGAGAGACCAGGAGCACCAACAGAGGTAAGAAGTGGACATATAGTTGGCTCATGAGATGGGTCACCGATAATAGCTAGAGGCTAGTGTTGCATAGGGACAAGGTACCATGGTCTCAGTTACATTTTACAGCTAGGCTATGGCTAAGGCTTCATATTATCGGACCTTGTACCATTGAGAGGTTCCACAACATCGCTGATAGTTGGATTTTTCACAAAGGAGTGGGGTAGCACCGAGTGGATTGACAGGAGGACCATCAATAGGATAGTGTGACAAAGGAGGCCCCTTAGGTAGCTACTGATAGAAAGATCAACAGTGCAGAGGATAGCTCCTATATAGAAATATTTTGATATAGCCGGATTATTGATGTATATTCATTCATGGGCTCATTTTTAATAGCCTCTTGTATATATTTTCATGTATATCACATACTTGACTTGTATCATGACATTTGATGATTCTAATATATATGAGATGGATTTTGATGCAATCATTAGATGATGTTTTATTTCATGCTTATGATACCATGTGATGGATGCATTATGGATGATGTATGATTATGTATGCAAATGTGATGTTTTTATTCTATCTATGATGTGACATACAAATGTATATGATTTATGAATGAGATGCATATGTTATAGATGATATGGATGAACTTATTTTTGCATTTTTATGTGACATATAATACATATGGGTAAATGCAAGAAGATGATTCCATGAAATGTGGAAGTTTTTTCCTTAGGAAAAAACTCAGAATTGGCTTCAAGAAAATGAGATCCCATTTAAGTTTGGGGGCCCAAACCAAAAATGGGTTCATTAAAAAATGGGAACTCGTTTTAAAACATTTTGTAGAGGCCCTTGTTAAAACGGGATCCTATTTTTTAATGATCTATTTCATAAAAAAATATTCTTTTATACTTTTAAGAAATGGGATCTCGTTTTGCAAAACGAGATCCCATTTTACAGAACGAGATCCCATTTCATTTAGGCATAAAAAAAAAATATTTTTATGAAACAGGATCTCGTTTTAGAATGGGATCCCATTTTTAAATTTTTTTATTTTTGGTCAAGTTTTTGCTTTATTTTTTGTTTCGAGAAAAGGCTTGGGGACCCAAACCTAAGCTTTGGACCTAGTTTGACCTACAGCTTGAATGCCATGTCAATGTCATAAGAAAATAGTGACTTTGGACATATGTCTGAAGACCTTTTTTGCATAATTTTTTGATGAAATTGAAACCCATTATAGATGAGATAGTGTAGATTCCAAACATGTATTTTAAATTTACAATTTTTTTATTTAAAAAATTCAATTAATTTCTAATGAAACTGGTCCATAAACTTGAAATATCATGGATTTTTAGTATTTTAATAACTTTTATTAAATAAATTTTTGAAAAATAAATTGTACAAAAGCGTACTTCAAAAAATTCTTTTCAATTTGAAAAAAAATTTAAAAATGGTAAGTTTAGGTCATCTTATGCATGATGTACATGACATTTTTTCAAAACAACAAATATGGCCAGTAAAAAAATAGCAAAAAAATATTCAATAAAAATCAGAAAAAATATCGAAAGTGTGCTTTAGTGAGTTACAAATCTTTTCCCAAAAGTATTTAGAAAAATATGATTATTTAGGTCAAAAAATGGATGATGTACACATGCATGGTATGGTGAAAAAAAGTGAGTTTTAAAAAGTGGTTTTTAGAAATGCTTATTGAAAATCAATTTGTATCATCTAGGTATTAAAATAAATTACATATTTGGAAAATAGACTTCAAGTATTACATTTTATGGTTAGTAACTTTTTTTAGGATTCCATCTCTAAGTCCTTCAAATTTTAAGGTCAAATGTGAAAAATTCTGAAAATCAAGGAAAACACCCACTTTTTGGCCAAAAAGTGGACTCAACTTCTTGCACACACCCATATGTAGAATGTATGTTATGATATGCTGACGGTTTATGGATGCAAGATGGATGCACTTATGTTTGCTAAGTCATGATACCTGGATGTTACTGAGAATCACATAGAATATGGATGGAAAATTTATAGAAGAATAAGTTGGTTCATTATTTAACCTTTCATTTATGTTGATATTGATTCACAATTCCAATAAATCTATAATTATTCTAAGATTTTATTGGATATGGTGATCAAAAAGATGATATTTCTTTACTTCTAGAACTTTGTCTTAATTCATCATAACAATCCTTATTTTTGATATTAAAAATAGACCTGATGTGCCAAGGTATGAAAAACTAGGGCAACATTGTATCCAATGCAATGAACTTTGACTCTACAAATAGATAGGAGTATCCTTGTTCATACCTAACATATGGAACACTTGTTTGATCACATGAAAGAATGATTCATTGAGGTAAGGAGAATAATACATAAAAGGTATGAATAACCTGATATGTCATAGCCATTGTTTTACCTGAGACTATCCTGGCACATGTAAAAAATCAATCACAAAAAATGACTCAATTGACCAATTAAAGCTAATTATTAACTAAGCATACAATCCTCAATAAAAAAATTTACAAAGAGAATTAATTTTCAAAACATAAAATATTGAAACAAAGATCAAATGAAAGCTAACCAAGAAATTCAAACCTTAATCCAATTATAGGATTATATCCTTCATGGATGTGGAGTGTTGCAAATTAGACAAAATCCATGATATGAAAAGAAATTAATGATAATTAATGAATAAATGAACTCAAATGACCCACAAAGTGCACTCAAATTGATTAAATTGGAGATTCAATTCAAGAGTGTAAGTTTACTCAAAGCTTGTGGATGATTATTATGGACAAATGGTCACTATTTATAGATTTTTCAAATGAGAATCAATGGTGAAGATCAAAACTAATCAAGGGAAGAAATTGAATGAGAGGAATGAATATGGATCAAGGATGAATATAATAATTGACAATCCATGAGGCATGGATCAAAGATCAAATCAATGGCTTAGGATCGATGATAGACTCAATAAATTTCCTAATTTTTAGGAAATATGTTGGAGGAATGTTGGAGATATTTCTATTTGGAGGGAAATGTTTGAATTTGAAATTGGCATATTTCAAGGGAATATTCATTGTGCAAGTGGGAAAAGTTGGAGCATTTGAAATAAATTAGCCAATTAAACAATTAATTAAAATTATTTAATTGTGCAAGTGAATGAGAAATGGCTTTAATTAAATAATCATGAATTATTTAATCAAAGTGTGATTATGATAATTAATTAAATAATTTGCATTATTTAATAAAATGAGAATGAAATTATTATGAAGAATAATGAATTAAATAAATAAATTTGATTTATTTAATTAATAGGAGAAAAAGTGAATTTAACTAAATAATTGACATTATTTAATTAAATGGAGGAATTAGGTGAATAGAATATAGATGATGTTAGTATAAGAAATCAAGTATGCTATATTATCAAAATAGTTTTAAGTGTCTTCAACCACAGTATTTATAGAATCTATCAAAATCATTAGAGAAAAATTCACCATGATTATCACTCCTCAAACATTTAATTTTCTTTCCAGTCTACAACTCAACCATTTCTTTAAATTCTTTAAATCAATTGAAAACTTTATATTTACTCTTTACAAAATATACCCATGTCCTTCTACAATAATCATCAATAAATGAAAAATAATAAGTGGATTTTCCAATTGAAGGAACATCTACAAGACCAAACACATAAAAAAGAATAAGATCCAATACACCACAAGATTTATAAGAACTCGAGTAAAACTAAATGTGGTTTTGTTTTGAATAAATTAAATGCTCACAGAAATCAAAACCAATATTACAATTAGATAACCCTTCAACAAGGTTTTTATTTTTCAAGGTCTTTGGGCCCTTTTCTCCAATGTGGCCAAATCTTTGTGCCATAACATAATTTTATTTGTAGGTAACATTGACTCAAAAGAAAGAGCACCCTTGGGTACCCAAAATCCATGACCATCTACTAAAGATGAAACATGTTGCAAGAATGGAAAGATTGAAGGTGTTTTCATTGATGTCAACTTGTCAACTTGTTATCCACTAGTTGTTGTTGGTTGTATATGTCGAGGATATTGAGAAAATAGTAATAAAGATATGTTGTAGGTGTTCAGTGGTTGCTTTGAGTTTTGGTCTAGATTTGCTTCTATGATTGTGTGGTTCAAATACATTGTTCATAGGTGTTAGAAGATGTTATATCCAAATTTTTGGCTGTTGATTTGTTGTGCAATGCAAGTTGTGCTCATTAGTTGTGAATTGTGGTTTTCTGTGTTTTTGGTTGAGGTCCGGGAGAAATGTTGTTAGTCCAAATTTCTCTTTATTGAATTATTATGGCACGTGGTTCTAAATTTGAGTTTCCCTGATTGTATTGAAGTTAATTTTGGCATTTGGAAAGTTCATGCTTAATGGTTCTATGTGTTTTACATTGGTTTGGCTGACCTTGTGTAAAATACAACTTTCGCGGATGATGAAGCATGTTGGATCTATTTGGGTCCCTATGAAGAATTTTTTTGGGTCACCCTCATTCTAATTCCACCCTAGGATTTTTTGGCACTGACCTAAGTTGAATTTGGATTTGGATGGTCGACTTTGGCTATGTTTCAAAGTTGAAGATGGTATAAATGCAAGATGAGTTAAGTGATAGAAAATATACAAGAGAAAAGAAGAAGAGCAATAAGTGAAAAGAGAAAGTATAGTTTGGTGTGACATTGATTATATTCAGTAAGTGTGTGTGTTGCAAGTGTGGGAGATCAGTTTGAAGCTTAATGTTGACTTTCTAGTTGCAGTGAGCAGAAAGTGAACTCTATCATTCATGCAAGTTGATCGAGTGATTGTGGTGGAATCCTTTGTTGCATTAGGATTGTAGTATCTCTATAACAAGTCTTCTTTATCTTCTTTGTATCTCTTTGGTAGTGTTCCCTCCAATTTGTTAGCCCTATTGGAAAGTGAGTCCTTGTTCTGGACAATGAGTCCTTATTTCTGGTAGTGAGCCTTATTTCAGGCAGTGAGCCTTTTGTAATCAATTTTGATATTCTCTATAGTGTGAGTTAATCATCACCGTGGTTTTTCCCTCATTGTTTTTTCCACGTAAATCTAGTGTTATTGTGTTTATGTGTTGGATTTGAGTTTTTGCATTGGAATTTGATGATTAATCATTTGAGCGCTATTAAGTATTAGTTTAGGTGATTGAATTAAAGGTTTAATTTTGTGACAATTGATTCACCCCCCACTCTCAATTTTCCTATTCAATAATTGGTATCAAAGAAAGGTTCCTTTATGAAGAGCTTATCCACTTGACGAAGGTCCGAGATGGGTGGAAAAATGGTTTTTGATTATACAAGGTTTGATGGAACTAATTATGGTATCTAGAAATTATTGATGGAAAAAAATATAGAATATTGTGGATATGATGTGGAGAAAGCTTAAAAAAATCCTTACACTCCTTCTTCCAATGGTCCAAGTACACCTTAAAATATCAAAGCACTTGAAGTGAACAATAAGGTGAAGTTCATCTTGAATAATATTTTGGTACATTTCAATTTGATTAAGGTTCAAAATTTGAAGATGGCTAAGGAAGTCTAAGATTCTTTGGAAAGAGCACATGGTGGTGATGAAAGAGTCAAAGAGGTGAAATTACAGAACTTGGAGACACATTTTGATCTTCTATATATGAGTGAAGATGAGAATATTAAAGCTTATGTATAGAGATTGGATGAGATAGTGGTTGGAATGTGAAGACTTGGTGCTACTATAGCTAAAACCAGGATTTTAAAGAAGATTCTCAAAACTCTTCTTGATACCTACAGTGAGAAGGTGAGTGCTATTGAGTAGACTATAGATTATAATACCTATACTAAGGATCTACTATTAGGATTTTTGACATCTTATGAGATGAGGAAGCTAAGTCTAAGGAATGGACACAAATCAGAGACTGCTTTTAAAGCTACAAAAATTGAAGATTCAAATGAAGAAAAATTTGATGAAATAGAAGCTAACTTTGTAAGAATAATGAGGAAAGGATTTGGTAAGTATGAAGGTAAGTTTCCCTTTAAGTGCTTTAGTTGTGGAGAAATAGGTAATTGTGTTGCAAAATGTTTGAAAAGAGCTAAAAAAAATAAACAAAGATATGAGAAAGAAAAGAAAGGAAAGAAGATTAATAGAGCTTACTATATGAATGAGAGTGCTAGTATATCTGATGAGGATTCATAATACAAAGATCTTTATGATAATGAATTCTTGTTCTTGGTGATGAAGGATGAACGTACTACTAATTCTTTAAAACAGGTAAAAGAAAGCCCTCCGGAGAAGGAGAAAAATGAAGGTATGGTTATATCTACCCTACATGCTAAATAAGAGTATTTTTTGGGTAGCTGATAGTGGTTTTTCACATCGCATGACTGGTGATAAAAGTAAGTTTGTTAAGCTTGAAAAATATGATGGAGGATTGGTTATGTTTGGAGATGATACTGGTGCTAAAATATGTGGGATAGGTTTTAGTAAGTTTTGATGGAAAGAATCATACTGATGAAGTCTACTATGTTAAGGGTTTAGGGAATAATTTTTTGAGTGTTGGTCAGATGTGTAGAAAGGATGTGATCTTGTGTTTAAGGATGAGAGATGTGAGATCTAGAAAGGATCTAAAACATTGATTTCTATAGGAAAGAAATATGAGGGGAATATCTATCAACTTAAGGGTGTTGATGGATGATGCTTTATGACTGAGATTAATGATAGTTGGTTATGGCATAGGAGAATGTGTCATATGAATTTGATATCTTGGAAAGGATTAGTGTTGTTCAATCCATGAGAGATTTACCGAGAATTACAAAGCCTATAAATGCTATTTGTAGAAATTGTCAGTTTGGGAAGCAACCAAAAAATCTTTACAGATCGAAGGAACATTCCACTATCGGACTATTGGATTTAGTTCATACAGATCTTTGTGGTCCTAAAAGAGTAAGAATTCTACTTGGTGAAAGGTAATTTATGCTTTTAATTAATTATTATTCTAGAAATACATGGGTTACATTTCTTAGAGAGAAATTATATGCATTAGATATATTTAATGCATTCAAAGCTATGGTTGAAAGTGAAGTGAATTTGAAGATAAAATGCTTAAGGTGTGATAGAGGTGGACAATTCACCTCTCATGAGTTTAATTTTTTTTGTGAAGTGCATGGAATAAAAAGACAACTATATGTCTCGAGAACTCCTCTACTGAATAGAGTTGTTGAAAGGAAAAATAGTACCATTCAAGAAGTTGCTAGATCAATGATTACTAGGGTTGGTTTATCGAAAGTTTACTAGAAAGAAGCTATTCATATTGTTGTTTATGTATTCAATTGAGTTCAATCAAGTGCAAACAGTACAAAGACTCCCTATAAGCTATGACATGGAAGAATTCCTACCGTTAAATATTTTAAGGTATTCAAAAGCAAGTGTTATATCAGAAGAGATGAAGAAACTTTGGGTAATTTTGATGCAAGAAGTGATGAAGGAATTTTTCATGGATATTCTACTAATAGAAAGGCATACAAATTTTTCAATAAAAGATTGAGAAATATTGTAGAGAGCTCTAATGTCAAGGTTGATGGGACAATAAAGAATTCTATTGACATTGATGGATATGTATCTGATGAGCCTGACAATGTAAGAATAGAAGATATTGTGGAAGAATAGGAAAAAGATGAGCAAGGGAAGTAGGATAAATAGAATGAAATGGAAGAAGATGCTTTGGTGATGCCACCTAAGACACCAAAATATGTAAAGAAGAATCATTTAGAAAATTAGATTATTGGAGATGAGACAAAAGGTGTGTTGACTAGAAGTAGAGTTGTTGCTGAAGTGAATCTATGTTTACTTTCTAAGATTGAACCGAACACTGCAAGTGAAGCTTGTAAAGATGAACATTGGAAGGAAGCAATGAAAGAAGAACTTATGTATATTGAGAGAATCAAACTTAGGAACTAGTCCTAAGACTGACAGATAAAAACATCATTGGATTGAAGTGGGTATTCAAAAATTAATTGAATGAGCATGGAGAAGTTGTTAGAAACAAAGAGAGGCTTGTGTGTAAAGGCTACTCACAAGTAGAAGGAATATATTTTTAGGAAACTTTTTCTTTGGTAGAAAGAATGGAAGCTATAAGGATGTTCTTGGAATTTGCTTCTCATAAAGACTTTAAGGTCTATCAGATGGATGCCAAGTCAACATTTTTGAATGGTGAACTAGAAGAAGTTTATATGGAATAGATACAAGGATTTCAGTTAACAAATCAACTAGATATGGTGTGCATATTGAAGAAAGATTTATATGGGTTAAAGCAAGATCCTAAAGCTTGGTATGCAAGGTTAGATAGGTATTTGATTCAGCAAGGTTTTAACAAAGGTACTGTAGATAGTAATCTATACTTTAAGATTGAAAATTATAGAATATTGATTGTAGTAGTGTATGTTGATGGCATTATCTTTGGAGGAAATAAAAATATGTGCAAGAGGTTTATGGAAGAGATGCAGAAATAATTTGAAATTTCCATGTTTGGGGAGATGAATTTCTTTCTTGGGCTACAGATTAATCAAACAGAGAAGGGAATTTTAATTTCACAGTCTAACTATGTGAGAGAGATGTTGAAGAAGTTTGGGATGGATGGTTCCAAACCGGTAAGTACTCCTATGGTGACAACTACAAATTAGGTAATAGTGATGATTCACCTAAGGCTAATCAGAGCATGTTTAGATCTATAATTGGAAGACTATTGTTATTTGACTGCTACTAGACTGGATATCATGCATGTTGTATGTCTTGTGGCTATATTTCAAGAAGACCCTAAGGAATCTCATGTTGTTGTTAAGAGAATTTTTATATATTTGAATGGCACTCTGTATTATGGATTGTGGTTTCCTAAAGATATTGATTTTACACTTAGTTCATATACAGGTGTAGATTGGGATGGATGTGTAGATGACAAAAAAAGTACAAATGGTGGTGCATTCTTTCTTTGATGTAGATTGGTGGCATGGTCGAGTAAAATCAAGATTCAATCTCCTTATCTACTGTTGAAGCTAACTATGTTGTTGTTGCATATTTCTATACACAATTTCTATGGATGAAACAGACGTTGAAAGATATTACAATGGCATATGATGATCCCATTTCTATTTTCTATGATAATACAAGTGAAATTAACATTTCAAAGAATCTAGTGATGCACTTGAGGACAAAGAATATATATATCAAATATCATTTCTTAAGAGAGAAGGCCATAGAGAATGAAGTAAATCTTAAGTATGTTTTGAGGAAGGATTAGATTGTTGATATTTCCATGAAGGCTCTTTCTAAAGATAATTTTTAGTATCTGTAGGAGAAGTTAGGGGTTATTTCCCATTCTTTCTTAAACTATATGTGTATGGAGATGCATCAGTCTGGTGGATCTATGGATCTATATTTCTTCTAGGCTAATTTTTTTTGTGGCTAAGTCTTAGGGGGAGTAGGTAGTATCAGGTGTTGTCATTATGAATATTCTATTTTTCATGTTAAAGGAGAAATCAATGTAAAATATTCATTTTCCCTTTCTATTGATGTCAAAGGGGGAGAAGAAGCATGTGAAAAAGGAAAGGGAGAATGGGAGAAGAAGCATGTGAAAGGAAAAGAAGCATATAAGAAATTGTTGATGGGTGTTTTTTCACCTACTCAACATAGGTAGTACACAAATTCACTACCTCTCTTGACTATATAGGAAATCTCTAATAACAAGTTGTTGAAAATTTCCCCAAGGTCTCTCGAGTGTCAGGTCATGAAATTATTGGAATAAGTTAGTTGGTTTAATTTAATCTTGCTGGTAATCAGAGGGAAGCCTTGCGTGGGTTAAACTGGAAGGGATTTGGATCCTTGGGTGGAGTTCATAAAACTTCTGAAATGTTGCTCTATTGTTGTAAGTTCAGGTTAACAGTCTCAAACTCCACTTTGATCTTTAGATAGTGCTTTACAATGTGAAATCAACTTTATCTAAAGCACCTATTTAAAAGAAAAGTCAAAAGGGCAGGTAAGGGAGAAGTTCCGGGAATTGAAACTACCAATGAACAGTGATAATGGAGGACCCTACAGTGGACAACCTTCCCAAAACTTAGTTCCACTTAACCAAATTAGTCCACAATCTCATGAAACAAGTGCAATCTTCTAAGGTCTATAGATTTTCAACCTTTCATTCACATAAAGCATGAACAAGGAAGGGCATCGACACTGTAGAATCATTCATCATCAATGAACACCATTAACTAATCTACTAAAATATGCTACCACATAGAGTAGCAAAGTTAATCTACTAAAATTCACTAACTAGGAGAAGAAGAATCATGCAACATGAAGTTGGAACTCAAGAATCCACCAAATCAATAAATTTCTATTAACATTCTAGCATCATGTCTTTACAACTCAACTCTCTCTTGACAATGAGAGGAGACCCCCTATTTATAGTGTCCAAAAAGAAAAATGAATGGCCAAGATTCAATGTCATTGTGTGGCTAAGATTCACTACAAATTAGGGTTTCACCTACCCCCAAATATTTTACAATATAAAATTACATTTTGTCTTTTAGCCTATTTTGTCCTCTTGTGGGTAGCACTGTAGCTCTTTTGTCTTCTAGCTGATTTTCTTTTGTTGTAGCTACACTGTGAGGAACTCATCATCTATGATAGGGTTTCCTTCACTTTTCTTGATGGTGGAATGCTCTATGAATTTTCCCATTAAAATACGAGGCCTATCTTTTTGAACAATCTCGGAATTGGAGGATCTAAAAATGAAGCTTCTTAGAATGATTAACCATCTCCTCCCTATACTTGGTACATTTTGGAGTGACTGCTACCATTTTTTATGATTGAACAAATGCCTTGAAGAAAAAATCCATGAAGAGAAGGGATAAATCATCAATTGCACCCTATTCCATATTTTTATGGAAGTATTCTTTGATCTTTTTTGTATTTAGTTCTTTGGTAAACATATCCTGATCTTTCATTAACTTGATATAATCCTCACTATCTGTTTGATGTTCTTTTGTCCATCCAAGGTCAAGCCCAACCTCATGTAACACCCTCTCCAATAGCTCATTTTGATGATCAAGGTCCATTTTCCACATCTCAACTAACCAGTGATCATCATTAAGGATGCCAAATTCCTTTTCCCAGATCCTTTCTAGGATTTTGAGGATAGCTTCAACCTTTCGGTTGGTGATTCTATAAAATTCAGCGTAGCAGAGACATACTTTTTCCATATCCTCTAATTGTTATTGTATAAGCCTGAATTTGTTAGCCATTTGGATGGCATGCTCGACATCCATATCACCATTGTAGATCACCTGCTAGAACCATTCCTTAGTGGCCTTTGTCCAATTTTTCCTTCTTTCTAGCTTGTTGATGTACTCTTTGGACAATAGTTGGGGTGGCGTTTATGGCATGGTGGGGAGCTCCTCAGCCGATGACCATTGTTGAATGTAAGTTGTTAGATTCACCACCCGTGCTTTTAATTCCTCCTTAGAGGTCTTGTCCTTATGCATTTGATGCACAATAGTGGCGACAAATCCCTAGAGATGGTCAATTTTCTATTCTCTTGTTGTTGTCCCCAAATCAATGGTAGAAATATTATAGCTGACTCCTTCTCCCATCACCGAAGTAGCTACTTGCATAGTCCTGGATCCCAAAGCGTCCATTGTTAGGTGGGATTTGACCCTTTGCTTCTTTTCTTTCTTTGTACTTATCTATGCTCGAGCTAGAATGGCTTGTAGCCTTGCCTTCAAATCCATTGAAGTTAGGGTTTTCTTTTCTAACTACTTCTCAAGCCATTTGGGCACTGGGAATTCCCCTTTTGGTGATTCGTGATCACCTTCTTCCTCATGGGTGCATTAAATTTCCATTACTTTTCCACCCAGAGTCTCTTGCTCTGTCTTTTCTTCCTCATCTTCATTATAATCCCAAATGAATACTATTTCTTTTCTCAAGGATTCGGTGGTTCTATGCTCCTTGGGACTGTATTCCCCCTTAGAGGTTTTCTTTCCTTCCTCTTTTTCATGCTCATGTTCTTTACGATGCTCTACTTTTGGGCTTTTCCTTGTTTCAGCCTTTTCTTCAGCCTTGTATTCTTCTTTCTCTTTTCTTTCATTTTCTTCTTACTCTCTTGAGGGAAGCACTTCTTCATCTTTCTTGGGGATCTTATCTTGTTCCCCAGTTGGAGGTTTAGTGTCCTTTATTTTCTCATTTGTATCCTTCTCTTCACTAGAGGGCTGCCCTTCAGCTTCTTCTCTGGCATCCTTGAGTTGTTGGGAAAACTCTTCCTCAAGCTCTGAGTCAAAAGTTTCCACAATATACTTTGTGCCTGGCTCCTCAATGTCTTCTTCAAAGGATTGTACATCATCCTCTTCCTCCTCATGCACTACTTTATCAATCACCAGATGCTGATATTTAGGATGCTCATGGTAGTCATCCACTTCTTCTTCCATCTCTTTGGTTGCTTCCCTCTCTTGCCTCTCCAACTCCTCAAAGATTTTCATTGTCGCCTCCATTGTGGGTGGTTCAATTGGAGGAGGAGAGATAGGAAGGTTAGAAATAACCTACACCAAGGAATCTAGTATTGTTTGGTTCATCAAAACTCCAAATAGCTATGTTGGTATATTTTGCATATGTTAGGAAAAAGCTTCTAGGAGTGAGAAAGTAGGCATTGGCATTTTTGCAGCAACCAGTTGGAGGGTTGACGATGGAGACATAGAGGAGGAAGAGAGCAGAGAAGTGGTGGTGGATGAGGAATCTATGACAATGACCTATGTTGCAGGGGAGGTAGAGACAAGATGAACTAAGATGACCACTGCGGGTGGAGAAGAGGTAAACATAGCCTGAGAAGTAGGTGGAGGAGCAACAGTAGTAGCAACAATAGTAGCAATGATTGCGAGAGTGGAGGTAGTAGGTGGGGACTTTGGCTACTCAACCTTTGCTACCTCTTCCTTATAAAGCAGGTCTTCTTGGATAGTGGGAATTTATGTGAAACTACCTGACTTCTTTGGTTTCTTGGAAGGCTCTCCTTCTGATGCTTTCCTTGAGTACATCTTTTTTTTGGGTTGGCACTCAGCCATCTCTTTTCTTTTCTTGGATCATGTAGTGGAAGGATAAACTGAAGTCTCTCTGATTGGGGTAGCAGTGTCAAAGGCACTTTTAGTCTCGCTCTCGAGTGTATCCTTGAGCTCACCATATGTTAGGGTAACTCCCTGTAGCTTCAACTAGGCAATTTGTCCATGAATCTAGTGTTTTGTTCTTGCTTCAATGGGTTTCATCAGAATATCAAGGTCATTGACCTCTTCCTCTTCCCTATCAATTAATGGAAGCGACAGATTGGCAACAACATCATACCTCAGATCTACTACCATATTTTCATCTTTAACAATTTGATTTGGCACCGGAAACAGGTTCACTATTTTGATGAAGTATGTCGTCATGCTCATTTAATGACTCATACGCACCTCCTTGTCATCTCTACAATTGGCCCAAAATTCCTCCACATTATGGAAATGGGCATACTAAATCTCGAATGCCTTCTTTAACTTACCATATGGGTCCATTCATGGTTGGGTAGTGTAGAGCTCTAGGTTATATTCAACTAACTCCTTATCAAAATGCTCCGCACACTAGGATGCAGGGAGTGCATACATTCCTTGACCAAATGTGAGGGGATAAGGAATCCCCGCTCTATGCTTATCACTCACAAGGGTATGCACATGTTGCAGTTATCGGGAGAGTTCCAGCAATATTAACCAGTCATTTGGGCATTGGGGCAACTTATAAGGTTTCTCTGAGAAACCCTTAGCTTGAATACAAGTAAACTTGGGAAATTGAATAAATAGGAAGCCAAACCAGTGGATGTAAGCATTTACACTATGGGTGACTCTTCTTTCAAAATTACCTCTAAGTAATCCTATTATGCTCCCTATGAAGGCATCATTGACCTGGTAGTAGTCCTTCTTGAAGTTCCAGAATTGAAGTTGGGGATACGTGTCATATACCTTCAATTCCCTCCCTAGATTTTGGCTCACGGCTACAAGTACTCCCCTGTATTGGGCATGATTGGAGAGAAAATAGACTAGGTATGATGTCATATAAAATTTTGAAGTCTTCTTCACCACCACAAATTGCTCATGTAAGCATTGGCTGATCATTCCTGCCCAGTAGAATTTGGTTTCTCCCCAGATTATTTCCTCTACAAAGTAAAGCATTCATTCCTAAAAGAAAGATGTAGTCGGAAGGCCCATAACTTTTCTCAATAAGGTTACCAAGTCATGGTAATCCTCATAGAAATCACTTCTAAAGAGTTCTTGAGGCACCCGTTTTGCAATACCCCGCTTCTCCTTTAGCTAGTATTGATTAATAAGATTCTTGCATTTGAGGGGGTCTACGTCCCATGTGGTTTTGGTGTATCCCTTCTTTGTCTCTTCCATTTCATTGAAGGTAGGGATGTGAAAGGTGTTTCCTATGGACTTTCCAGACAGATCAGCTAGTACATTGCCATCCCTGTCTACAATTATTCTAGTATCTTCTTGATATGCCTCTCTGCATTCCATCATGAGCTCAGGAGAAATGATAGGAAGCGGGAGGCTAGAAGCCTTTGCCAATCCACTTCTGTTGGAATTTTCTATGGTGCGGTTGACAATAACCCTCTACTTCAACTCATCGATATCTATATTCCCCAAGTTGGTATCTGAGATCTCTTTCCAGTCCATGGTGACCTTTGACTTGAGGGGCTCCCCTTGGAATTTGTATTTCATTTGATCCTTTTCTTTACCCCCAAGTGCCTTAGCAACTTTCTTTTCCTTTTCCTTTTCTATGGTTGCCTCTAAAGGTCATGTAGTTGGTTCCATATATCTTGCAGACAAAGGAGTAGTAAGCACATTCAAGCATAAAAACATGAGGAAGGTTAGTCAAAATCTAGCAAAAATGATGTCAAATCAGATAATTCATCATTCAGAGGTCCTACCATTTCTTTAGGATCATCGTTATCCATTCATTTGGGGAAGTTATGGCCATGCGAGCCTAGGGGTGCATACTTCCCTAGGCTGGTATCCATTCTGAAGGTAGCTACAAAAGGGACAACAATCAAGGTATAGTGACCTGCATAGTTCCACCCATGCCAAGATTTGGTCACAAGGTGGGGTCCATTGAGAAGGTCAAGCAATTTCAACATGTGGGTCAAAATCACTTTGAAGCTTTGGGTGTGTTAAGCTCATCTTTTATGCGTGCAGGTCGCAGGACCATGGGAGAAGGAGTAGGTTTGGCCGTTGGAGGCTCCATTGTCTAAAACAACCTTGGAAAGGTGGCGACCCACAAGCAACATTCTGCCATACAAGACCCACAGCTTTAGTGGATGGCATCACTCTAACATTAAAGCTTAGGCCATTTAGATGAATGCAGGCTAGATGGTGTGGGAAGGCATTATATGTTAGCCATCTAAAACAAAAAAGGCAAGGTGGAAGTCCACCTAAGTAGATCCACATCATTGGGTCCATGAGGGGCTTTGGAATTTCTCATTTATTACCAGACAGTTAAAGGGGGACGGTGGGGCCAGATCCCGTGTAGTGGACCGATGGGGGTCAATGTCCATTTTGGAATAGCAGGAGTAGGATGAAAGTCCAAAAATGGCCACCCATAGGAGGAAGCCCACCTAGGGCTTGATACTTGGTCATTTTAAATTTGGCCTCAAACAGAGATGGAAACTACGGGCCCACGGGATGGGGAGACGGTCACCTAAGGCTATTTGGAATGATGAACAGACCACAATGGGCCGCACATAGAAGTCTGCAATAGGGGATTTATTGAAGTCCAACACTTAGTCCATTTTGGCACAAGGGAGAGTAGATGGAAATGATGGATTCAGGACCCGCAAATTGGAAGGATGTTTAGGTTTCACCATTTTGAGTAGTCATTTGAACAATGGTGAAAGGTCAATGGAAACCCGCAAAGGATGGTCCATGTTAAATAGGATTTCATTGTTTTGAGCTCAAAAAAAATTCATGGAGGCAAGGTTTGTTGGGCGAACGTATGGGTCATGAAGTCCATTCAGAATGGCGAAGCCAAGGCAGAAATTTGTGGATGGAAGTGCGCAAGGAGAACTCCGCAACAAGTTAGGACTTAGGAATTTTGGCATAGCTGAGCTCGATCAGCAATCACTAGGGCGAGACCCGCCCAACAGAAGGAAGGCACTAGAAAGCCATTTGGAATGGAGACACACCAACAACATGTTGAAGGTGTAATCCTACACTATTGGACCTGAGAGGGAAAGTATCCCTCTATTTTGGGCTTAGGAACTTTAGCTAAGTTCAGGACGACTGACAGACTAGGTGGGTCCTCCTGCGAGGGCAGGCCCGATGAATGCATTGGCTAGTTTTAAATTTTGGTGGTTTGAGGAAAACAATAACCATGGAAATTTTGTGGGCCCATAGGGCATGAATACTCTAGTTCAAGAACGATTGTGGGAGGTTCAAGTCCCATAAGCTCCCCATGAAGGATTTCAAAGGTTTTCTCAAAATTCGAAGACATGGGTTTTGACTGTCGATGTTTTCTCTAGCTGATTTTTAAGCTTTCCTTCCAAGATTTAACAACTTTCTACATAAATTAGAGAAAACTCAAAGTATGGCTTGTGGTGGAAGACCGACCTATAAAACCTAATGAAGATGGATGAGCAAAGCTTAGCAGATGCAACAATGGTATTGGCAGGAGGCTCTGACTAGTTTCTGGACTTCTAGCCAGTGAAAATGACAACTTGAAATGGGTTATTTATAGAATTTTCATCATTTAATGTGCATTATTAATGTGGCCACGGTTAGTGAGCACACATTTTGAGAAGGGTTTCAGGAAAGGTTGAGTCTGCATAGCAGACAACTCCCTGGATTTGGCTGTTAGGTAGGCCAGCAATCAAAAATGGCATAGGATGGTGTGAGTCCCGTTGGGAAGGAGGATGCACAAAGCTAGCCATTTAAAATGGCAAAATAAAATAGAATATTCACATAGAGCAGCCTGCATGGGTGGACCCGCAGTGCCCAGAGGATGACAACTGTAAACCGTGAAGGCAAAAAGCTAGGGAAATCCCCTAAAGGCCTCAGGATTTAAAAATTTGAGGATAGCAAAACTTGGTCAACTCAAGATGATCCTTCTAAGACTCATTGACCACTTAAGACTCAAAAATAGGTGGCATGCAAAACGAGGCAGTGACAAAAGTGACCTAGCAAAGTGAAAAGAGAGAGAGGGTCCTTGTTCCAAATAGGGTGTGTGTGCTATAGGCACAAAAAATGGTGACTCTACTGTAGAACTCTCCCAAGCGTTCTAAGGATAAATGCTCATTTAAAACCTAGAATCTTCAGTCTCATAGACCAAGGGTTGGTTTCCAAATGTGAACTAGGGGACTCAAAGGAGAATGAGATCCTTTGCTGATTCAAATCAAGAAAGCGTCTTAGAAGTGTGTGTAAGTTAGTGAATATATTCCTTTTCTTTGAAGACTATAAAAAATGGTAGTTAATCAAACTGAACAAGATATGAATCATCTAACTCCAAAATTAACCTAGACATTGCTTCGCTACCAGTCAGGTGTCCATAGCCCCAATGGAGTTGTTGTTGTGACCCCAAGAACATTTCTCTACTGTCAGTTGGGCATCCATAGCCCTGGTAGAGTTGTCCACACACCCACACGGTTGCTTGATTTTAACATTTCTTTCTTTCTTTCCTTTTGATATCCTCTTGATATTATTTCTTTTCTCAACCATTGTAAGCATCGAAGCTTATAGTGGGATTGGAGCCACAATGGTCACTAAAGAAGACCAATGATTTTTGCTTATTAGGTCATCACAACAACCATTACACAACTCTTCAGAAGTAATTAATGTTTATCTTGTGCAAGATTTGGGATAACATGTGATAAGATTCAACTAAGGGTTAGGTTCTAGGTCAACCTTGAGTTTAAATAAGGAAACTTCCCTACAGAAGTTATCAGAGACCAATGGTTAAGAGTGAATAGTTATCCAAAGAAGCTAAGAGTGGGAAGCAAGGTGAACCGTTCGTCAAGTTAAGCATGGCAACCGCAATAGAAACATGGAACGTCCTCTCGGTGGAGCACAATGGCTAGGAAATGAGCAAAAAAAAAGCAACACAAAGCAGTGAAGCAAAGCTAACCAAAAGCAACCTAAACTAGCCTATGTACAAGTATTTACAGGAATAGCTCAGTAGAGCTCAAGCTTAGAAATAATGCTTGAGGTGTTTCCTATTAATGGGAAACATAACGTCTTCATCGATTAAGTTCTTGAGGTGGAAAGCATTATCACCAAGGATTTCAACAAGTTGAAAGGGGCCAAGCTAGAGCTTGTCAAACTTGTCATGTCCCCCTTTCTTCTCATGGGCCTTGTCCCAACATAGGACCATATCAACAATCCTAAAGGCCTTTACTTTGGCTTGTCGATCAAACCATCTTTTGACCACACCTTGATGTTTGGTGAAATTTTCAATGGCATGGTCACGTACTTCTAGGTGGAACAACTCAACTAAACAAGCTTTCCTTTGATCCCCCTCTTCATAGAAAGTGTGGATGAATTGGAGGGTGGGAATCTTTAGGTGAACTAGGAATATAGGCTCTAGGCCATAGATGAGGTGGAAAAGGGAATCACCCAAGGTAGCCTTATGGCGTGTGCGATCTTCCTAAAGGGAAAAACAGAGCTAGGTGTGCCAGTCCTTGGGCTTCCTATCAAGTAACTTCTTGATGACAATGATCAAGTTTTTGTTCATGGATTCAGCTAGGCCATTTCCCTGAGGATAATAATTAGATGAAAATTTAAGGGAAATACCATAGTCAAAGGCCCAATTGGCGAATTTGAGTGAGGCGAAGGAAAGGTCGTTATCATAGACTATGGCATATGGATAACCAAAACGATTCAAAATAAAAATCTCAAGGAAATTAATGACTACCTTTGTGGCACATTGTCTACCTGCAATAGCTTATTTCCATCTAGTACAATAATCAAAGGTGGTTAGAATGTACCTATGACCCGCAGATGATGGTGGGCTTACTGGACCAATGAATTCAAGACCCCATTGTGTGAATGGTCTTACCTCCAGGACTGGTTGCAATAGAACAACAACATTCCTTTCTCTGGTTACAGTGATCTAGAAAACATGGCATGCACGAACATGGCTATTAGCATCCTTAAAAATGGTTGGCTAGTAATATCCTACTAACAAAATTTGATGAGTAGTAGAGGGACCCAATCTGTGACTAGTGCCAAATTTATCATGGAATTCTTTCAACACTCTTGCTGGTTCTTCTTTTCCAAGGCATCAGAGGTAAACGTCTTCATGATTTCTTTTGTAAAGTATGGATCCTTGCAATATATAGCTATTACTTTTCAGTCTAAGGGCATGCTTTTGAACTCCCTATAACCGAGATGGGAACTTATTATTCAACAAGTAATAGATAATGTCATCATACCACTCCCTGGAGAAACATCTTCGAGTTGATATTGTTGAACTGTAAGCTTGGGTCTTGCCTCAGCTACTACTTTATCTATCATTCAGGTGAGGGATTTTCCTCTTAATAATTTCATTGGTTGAATCTCCAAGTCATATTCTTCTAGTAGGGTGACCCACTTTGCTCTTCATTCTCCCAACTCATTTTGCATTAGCAATGTTTTCACTACTGGGTCTGGTACAATGGAAAACACCTTATTCTGTAAGATGTAGTGCCTAAATTTCTTAACTCCCCTAACAAGGGCATATGCTTGTCTTTTTCACACTATGGTATCTCAGTTCAACATCCTTTAAGGGGCACTCATGAAGGCAATTGGGTGCTCATTTCCTTCTTCATCTTTCTAATTCAAAATGCTAGCACACGAATGATCTAAAGAAAATGAGTAAATATAAAAGGGCTTCAGATAATCTAGGCTAACTAGCACAGGTGCTTCAATAATGGCTTTCTTGATTTCATCAAAGGCATGCTTTGCTTCCGGAGTCCATTCAATTTTGGCATCTTGTTTCAACATTGCATTAAGTGAAATGATTTTGGAAAATCCTATAGTAAATTTCTTAACAAAATTTATCTTTTCGAAGAAAGATTTTTGCTCTTTCTTGCTGCCTGGTAGCTGAATCTTCAAAAGGGACTGAATACACTCAGGGTCTCTGGATATTCCTCATTCTGAAATAACATGCTCGAGTAGCCTGCCTTCTATAACCCCAAAAATAAATTTCTTTGGATTAAGTGAAACCTTGAATTGTTTGCATCTTTGAAAAACTTTGCATAGATCAGAAACATGATCAGCTTGCCTTTTTGAGAACACTATAAGATCATCCAAGTAGATGATGATGTATTTTCTGATTACATCCTTGAAGGCTATATCCATCACATGTTGGAAAGTAGCAACAACATTGATGAATCTGAATGGAATCCTTTTGTATGTGAAGGTCCCCCACTTGGTGGTGAATGCTATCTTGTGTTTGCCCTCATATTTCACTATCACTTGATTATACTTGGAGTATCCATCTAGAAAGAACATCATTTGCGAACCATTAACAATCTACAGTACCTCATCTAATGAAGGCACATGATATTTGTCTTTTTCTGAAACTCTATTCAAATTGTGGAAGTCTACACACAACCTGATTTCTCCATTCTTCTTTCTAAATGGGACCAAATTAGCCACCCATGTAGAATGCTAGACTGGAAAGATGATTCTAGTTGACAGTAACTTCTCCACTTCTTTGTAAATTATAGGCTCTAGCAAGGCATTAATGGGTCATTATTGTTGTCAGAATGGTTGCACATCCAGCTTGAGGGGGATAGTGTGTGTGATAATGGAGGTATCATATGTTTTTAGATCCTCATAGCTCCATGCAACTACATCATGATATTTTTGCAAGGCATTGATGATTCCTTTTATTTCTTCTAACATGAAGATCTTACCAATGAATACATTTTTAACCTCCTCATTTGTTCTGAGGTTGTGAGTGTCACATTGGTTCCTAATTGAATCCTTCTTTACCTGTTGATCTTGGTCTCTAATCTAATCTAATCTAGATCAAATATCTATTCAAGCTAGACCATGCCTCTAGGGATTGTGTTCGTTTTGAGGTTGATAACCCCTTTTGTATCCAACTCATCTTCCTTAGGGTTAGCTTCATCAATTATTTGAGTTGTGGATATGTCAGAACTAGTAATAAATTCTAAGATATACTTGTCATTGTTAAACACATGAAAATGGGTAACATTATCAAGCACATATGGAGTGGAAGTCAACTCAATAGTGAATCTTTTGAGGCCCAATAGTGACAATGGCTGAAGAGTGTTGGTAGCCTAAGCTAAGGCATCAGTAGTATGATTTTGAGAATGAGGGATTAGCTAGATATTAAAGGCATCTAGGATTTCTAGAAGATCCCAAACTCTATGCCTATAGTTTTCTAGTCTTTGATCATGACATGAATATACTTTTCTGACTTGTTTTACTACCAATTCTGAGTCACCAAAGACTTGCAACATTTTAACTCTCTTCCTTAAATCCATTAAGATCCCATAGACTAATGCTTCATACTCTGCTACATTATTTTTGCAATAGAATTGGAGTCTATGATCAGTGAAGTAGGTCTTACTTGTAGGGTTGATGAGATCAAATCCAGCTCCTAATCCTTGTTTGGATTTGGATCCATCAAAATGTAGCATTCAAAACTTGAAAGGTTCCTTGACTTCAGGGCCAACCATGCATTCATTCTTTCTTGGCTACATGCTCACATCTGTAATTGTCAGAGTAGGTATTGGCTTAGTGTGATTAAAGGTAGGCGGCCATGTTGGTATCTCCTTTTGAGAAATGGCTCATCCTTCGACATGTTCTAGTATTGTCTGACACAAGCAACACTTGAATTCTGAGTGGGAAACATTATGCACTATGCACCAACTAGACAACAAGAGTTCTTGGAAATCCATCCTTGCCCCTAGGCTAAGCTGATCTTGTATGCACTTCTCCATGAAGTCTTGGAATCTATTTAGCAGTCCCAAATTCTCATCATCATAGCATTCATCATCATATGATTCTACTAGAATGTATGTGCTCTGGGGTGCATAGGCTAAGTTGGTTAGATGGATGCATAGTACCAAGAAGACCTCTTCAGTCATCTCATCTTCTTGAGGCTCCAATTCTTCCTGACATGCTATGGGAGAATAATTTCCCAACTCTATTTTAGAAAGAAACACCTCATTAGTGTTGTTATATTTTGTAATCATGAACTTCATACGTGGCTCCTAATCTATGTGGATTTGGTTTGGAATCCCTTTCCATGGAAACCACATGTGAGATAAGTTAGTCACAACATACCCATTCAATGCTCAGGTGAAATCTCGTCCCAAGATTATTCCATGTGTCAAGAATATCTGCAACTTGAATGTCAACAACTTGTTGTACCCTTGGATCTCCAACAATCTGCATGGGAATACAGTTGATTTCTCCAATGATGTTCACATCAGTTTTGTCCAACTGAGTTACTTTTCTTCTAGAAGGTGTGGGGAAAATCCCAAGAGCCTTAAATATAGCCAAATGCATGACATTAGCTAATGCTCCCGAGTCAATCAAACAAATGTGCAAATTCTTCCCAAATATTCTAATTGTCATGAGGAAGCGAGGTGTTTCTAGCTTTCCCTGGAATAACCACACATACATGTCAGCCTAGACTACCTAGTTCTTATCCTTCTCATTTTTATTTTCCTTGACTTTCCCTTGACCTTGCTCTTTAGCGGGTTGTTTTTCAGTTTGTTGATTGGAAGAGACCTCTTTCTTTTTACCTATGATTTGTTGAATCATAGGCTTATGTGGGGGGTCTTCAAAAGAGACTCTCTTGGAATGTGTTTCTTGTGTTTCCTTGGAGGAGGGGGTCCCGTTAATCACCCTAAAGAATGCATGCATAATTATAGTAACTTTAAGTAACTCAAAAGTGGACAAGCTAATTTTAACCTTCTTGAATTCTTCAGCAACGTACTCACCCATTTGCTCAATTTCAGCCTCGAAGGATCTACCTATGGAAGAACTAGCTAACTAGTTTTGAGTTTGGTTTGGTTGTTTGTTTTTGTTCAATTATTGTGTAGGCACATAGGGATAGCTTGGGTTGTTGCTAGCATTGGGATCTGGTGAGGTGCTAAAGTTACTAGGTGGGGTGGAAGTAGTGAAAGGTCCCCCTGCTTGTCTATTCCTCAAGTTGTAGGGAGAGGCTCTCTGATGGAACATTTGAACTTCATCTTCACAAGACTCTTCTTCATCTACTAGACCATTATCTATGGAATTAAAGAGCTGAGAAAAGTCTTCCTTGTTACATACCTATTTTACTTCTTCATTATTTGGGGAGGTAGCCTCATTCTCAGGTTCGTTTCTTTCGCTTCACAGGAATGGGGCTTGATTGACTATGAGCACAAAAGATTTGTATGGTTTTGACTAGACTATTTATCTGTAGCTCACACTATCAATGGTGTTCAAGACCTCCACTTGAAAGATCTCTATAGCTGTGAGGAACTTAGGGCAATCCAACTCAGAGTGTTGATTCATTTTATGAATCTGGCACCATGGAGATAAAGTAGCTTCGGTGAGATACACTCCACTCATTGTCTTCTCTGTACTAGTAGGTTGATCAAGAGGAGTGGGGACACCTCCATTATTTGTCCTTGTATTCCACATTTGGTTCTGCCTCTGGGAAGGTCTCCTTTTAAAATTTTGATTGGAGCTCTGCCCCCATTCATAATTCTTCCTTGATGAGGTACCTTCCTCATGATTATCTCTGTTGTCTTGATTGAGGTTGGCCTGAATGTTGAGCTGAGAAGCTTGCAGCTAATTAGTTTGGTTCCTGAGATGAGTTATTTCAGTGGAAATTTTCCTAATCATCTTTGTCAATTCATCTAGTTGATCTTTCTCAGCATTGTTTGGCTATGGTGTTTGATTCTAGAGAAAGACAGGTTGTGCTATTGGTTGGTTTTGTTGAGTGGGTAGGAATTTAGGCCCTTGTAGATATAATGGAACTTGAGGTTGTTGTGAGTAAGTATGTTTTTGCTATGGCTATGAGTAATGAGGTTTGGAAGTTGCTTGATTCATAAGCTACCCTAAGTGAGGAACTATGGGCAGCTATGGAACTGGATTCATGAGAGGTGTCTAGTGTTGGAGAGCTTGATTGAGCCCTTAAACCTGCATAGGATGAGTGACCTTCCCCAAGGAGGGTAGCAGAACAAAGATGTTTTTTCCTAAATTAGTGCTGGCTATAGCTACCTTGGCATAAGAATCCACTAATCTAGTTGGTGGTGGGTTCATTCTTTTCACTAATGCTATAGTGATGTTTTCCAAGGCAGTGTAGTAGACATGCAAGACAATGACATCACTGAGAACATATGGAGCTTGTAACCTCATGTATGCATAATGAAACTAGTCGTTGAATGAACTAATTAGTTCATTAACCTCCCTATGAATCACCATGAATTTTTGATATAGTTCTAATGGGTTGATCAGAATCTTATATTTTCTTAGGAATGCATTCTTCAAGAGGTCCCAAGTAGTAATCGATCCTGTTGGAAAGTTGATGTACCAATAGAAGGCTTCTTCTCCCAAAGAATAAGGGAAAATTCTACATGCCACATCATCATGATTGATCTACATATCTTTCAGCGTAGTTTGAAATATCTTGATGTGCTCTTCCACTGTCCTTTTTGGATCCTGAGGGTTAAACTTTATGCAAAATCTCTTCGGGTTCTTGGGCATGTCATGGTAAGCATTGACTAAAAATGGAGAGGGGTTGTTTCCCAACCATGCCATGAGGGGAGGTGGGTGTTGTATTTTCTATTGAGTGTGAACTTAGGGCTGAGCATGGGCAACAATAGCTTGGACTACACCTTGGACTTGGAAGATAGGGGCAAGGACAATGCCCTGGCTATGGGAAGCAGGTGGTTGAAATGCAATTTGGGATGGCTGAGTGGAAGAGGTGGAGGTGGAAAAGGAAGGATGAGTATGGGGAGAGTGAAAGGAGGATGGGGGCGAATTGGATGAAGTGGGTGAGGAGGATGAGGCCGAGTCTAATCTTCAAGTTCTTCTATCCCTTATAGGGGGCTGCAGTTCTTGAAATTCCCCTTTGTTGGGTGTAGATCTTAGAATTTTATGGAACCTATCAGGGGAAAATGACCCAATTCGATCTAGTTTAACTCAAAAGGTGCCCTCGTTCTAGCGCTAGTTTTTTTTATGGGTGTTTTTGCACCTACTCAACACAGGTAGTGCACGAATGCAATACCTCTCTTGAAAGGAAATATCCAACAAGTTGCTAAAAATTACCCCAAGGTCTCTCGGGTGTCAGGTCATGACATGCTTGGAATAACTTAATTGGTTTAATGTGATCTTGTTGGTAATCAAAGGGCAGCCTTATGTAGGTTATACTGGAAGGGAGTTGGATCCTTGGGTGGAGTTCATAATTGTTTTGAAATGTTGCTCTATTGTTGTAAGTTCAGGACAAAAGTCTCAAACTCCACTTTGATCTTTAGATTTGGCTTTACAATGTGCAATTAACTTTATCTAAAGAACCTATTTAAAAGAAAAGTCAAAAGGGAAGGGAAGGGAGAAGTTCTTGGACCTAAAACTACCGATGAACAATGATAATGGAGGACCCTACAATGGATAGCCTCCCCAAAACTTAGTTCCACTTAACCAGATTAGTCCACGGTCTCATGAAACAAATGAAATCTTCTAAGTTTTGTAGATTTTCAACCTTTCATTCACCATAAAGCATAAATAAGAGATAGAATTTAAGTGCAACATTCATATAATGTTCATACTAGCATTACACTGCAGTTTATCATCAATAATCAACAAAAAGCATGAACAAGGAAGGGCATCAACACAACAAAATCACTCATCATCATTGAACAACATTAAATTTTTTATTAAAATATGCTAACACATAGAGTATCAAGGTTAATCTACTCAAATTTAATAACTAGGAGAAGAAGAATCATGCAACATGAAGTTGGAACTCAAGAATCCACCAAATCAATGGATTTCTATTAACATTCCAACATCATGTGTTTACAACAACTCAACTCTCTCTTGAAAATGAGAGGAGACCCCCTATTTATAGTGTCCAAAACTCAAAATGAATTGCCAAGATTCAATCTCATTGTGTGGCCAAGATTCACTACAAATTAGGGTTTCACCTACCCCCAAATATTTTACAATATAAAATTACATTTTCTCTTTTAGCCTGTTTTGTCCTCTCGTGGGCAGCACTATAGCTCTTTTGTCTTCTAGTTGATTTCCTTTTGCTGCAATTACACTATGAGGAACTCATCATCTATGATAGGGTTTCCTTCACTTTTCTTGATACTGGCATACTCTACAAATTTTCCCATTAAAAATAGAAGCCTATCTTTTTGAAAAATCTCAGATTAGAGGATCTGAAAAATGAAGCTTCTTAGAATGATAAGCCACCTCCTCCCCATGCTTGGTACATTTTGGAGTGACTGCTACCATTTTTTCTAATTGAAAAAACACCCTAGAGGAAAAATCCATTAAGAGTGGGGACAAATTGTCAATTGCACCCTCTTCCATCTTTTTATGCAAGTATTCTTTGATCTTTTCTAGATTCAGTTCTTTGGTAGACTTATCCTGATCTATCATTAACTTGATATAGTCCTCACAATTTGTTTGATGTTCTTTTTTCTATTTGAGGTCAAGCTTGACTTCATGCAACACCCTCTCCAACACCTCATTCCAATGATTAAGGGCCATTTTCCACATCTCAACTAACTAGTGATTGTCCTTAATGATGCCAAATTTATTTTCTTGGGTCCTTTCTAGTATTTTGAGGATAGCTTCAACCTTTAGGTTGGTGATTCCATAAAATTCAGTGTAGCAGAGACATACTTTTTCCATATCCTCTATTTATTGTTGTATAAGCCTGAATTTTTTGGCCATTCGGATGACATGCCCTATGCCCATTGTTACTAGTTTTTCTCTATCAACTCAATTGGTGGAGCTAACTAAATACTACTATATTTGAAAGTATAAAATATAGTTATTTTTGCATATGCTAAGTGTTGATTGCATCTTGTTTATCATTTTTTAAGTGATAGTTGTGCATTGAGATGAGGAAATAGAGTTTCAAGAATTGTTTATCATTTTACATTCAAATGGATTATAGGATTGAGCATTCAACAACAAAGCATTTCATTTTCTTTCTTTTATTTCATAAAGTGATTCATATTTACAAATTTTCATTTTATTACAAGAATTCAAATGGTGATACATTGAAATGATGGTACAACATTGCATCATAAATGCATTTTCTTTTCAAAATGAAAAGTACAAGAATGAAATTAAATATCCACACAAGCCATGGTTTTAGTCGTTCCATTCATGACAAGAAAGGAAATATACAGCTAAAAGAGAAAGTGACAAGTAACATGGGACATATCTATCATTGCCTGAGTCGATTTTCGGTTGATTCTTTGTAGCTTACTCCATCTTGTTTCCACTCCTGAATGTACCTACAAAAGATTAAGAAGGGCATCAATTAAGAGCTCGGGATATGAACTATACTACATGCCATACTAATAGAGATATATTTCAATCCTTGCAATGCATAGAACCAGCTAAAGAAAAGTGCAGAAACATGAGCTGAAAGAGATACATCAACATGATCATATATTGTTTTTTATGCTAACATCGTTTTTTTCCTTGTGCGGTATAGGGAAAATCATGAAGCTGATTATCATTTGAAGATCAAGCACGTGGAGAAAAATGAGCCCCCACAACGGTAGAGCTTGACATGATGCCTGTTATTCATTACAAGTGGGCTGAGAAGGAGATTGCAATCATCATGATTCATGACAAGAAGGGAAATATAAAACTGAAGGAGAAAAACAGAGTTCATCCATCAAGTTATTAATTTGACTGTTCACTCATAATAGTCAAACATGTTTTTCAAAGCTACAGGTGAACAATGGGTTTAATTAGCTCAATAATGTTAGAACTACAAAAATTTGATGTTTTTTCATATGCTTTCATTCATAATTTTCTGAAATAAGTGCCTTATCCATCACCTTCTACTCATATTTGCCTATGTTGTCCCATTGAATTTGTTGGGTCATGCTATTTTTTTGCATTCTAGTCCCTATCGACATGAGTTCATCAGGCTCTTCCCAATCCATGTTGTGTCCTCTGCTAGCAAATTTTTTGTGTTTCTTGTCGACAGGATGTTTTAATGTCATGGCGACTGGATTTCTTTCACTAGCAGTTATCGGCATAACAGTTTCATTGTTTCGTCGATAGTAAGTTTCGTATCGGCATAAGGTTCATCTTGTGTTGGCTACAATGAAGGCATCTATCGGCATATGATAAGACTATCGGCATTATGTATTAGTGAGGTTCCTGTGTCTCGCCGAACAACATTTGAAGGGTTCTATCGGTGAAGGTTTGGGACATCGATATATGTCATAGCGAATCTACTAAGTCTTGCTGATGGTATCTTGTGATTTGCTTTCAATGTGGGTTATACCTTTCATTGAAAGGTCTTGGCGATGTCAGCTTGTTATACCAACCGGTGCTTCAGGGTTCTTTGATATGACTAATGTTGCTTCGTTATAGTGTCTTAGCGAACTCAATGTGTCTTGCCGATGGGGTTCAGTATGTGGCTTTCGGTGTAACCCGATGAAATCTCTATGATGTCTCGCCCATGGTCGGATGCTACGGCAACAGTGTCAAATGAAAAGTGCTTTTTGGTGAGAAAAACCTTAAGTTGCAGCGACATGAAAAAATGCGAAGGGACTTTCGGGGAAGGGAAGTGACATCTACAAGAGGTCTCCCCGAGAGTGATAAGCTATAGCAATTGTGAACAAAATGAAAGGATTGCTTCAGTGTGCGATGTACCCCTATCTCGGTGAATGGAAAGCACATAAAGGAAATACATTTCAATGAAGCATTTTGAATCTATTTGACATCTCAACGACAGTGGTGGGCTATAACGAAACTAAGCGACATTTCTTGACTTTAGTGTAACAAATGGATGGTCACGTTGAAGCATGCAGAGCGGGGGAACACTGGCAGGGAGCGATCCGTGTTATTTTGCCTTCGACATACCTTCAGGCCTGTCTTGCCGACTGTCATTGGTAATAATAGAATTTATGATCTTGTGGCCGACATGTAATTGGAATTTTAACCGTTGCGGGCTGACTTGGTTTTTACCTGAATTCTATGGTGGCCGACATGGATTTCCAATTTGATTTATTTTCCTGAATGCCAGGTATAAATAGACACCCGGATTGTAATTAAATCATCAGATTTTAGATAAAAAGTAGTAGGTAGTCAGATGGCTATAGTAGGATAATTTTCTCTTTTCAGAGACTATGTGCATGATTTCAAATGGTGGTTTCAATGAAATTCAGCTATGTGGCAGTTTTGTTTTGGTGTCAATTGTGTGTCGAGTTCATTGAAAAGCATTGCTGAAGCTGTCTCCATGTTGATTCTTTATGGTTATTTAAATTGATGTAACAAGTTTATTTTTAGTTTATCTATGCACATTTGCTTCATTTGTGTGGTTAATCGATTTGGTTCTCTCAAGTAGGGATTAAATCCTTTTCGGTAATCACAGTAATTAGGGAGATTCATTTGGAATATTAAAGTAGAGCTTAGTAATCATAATCTTGCATTGTTCATACAAGCTATGAACAAATCATATGCCTATAATTCGATCTTTTGACAGAATAAGTTGCCCATTTCTGTTTCATTTGACTCTGCATACCCAACAAGGCATTGGTCTCTACGATTTCATTATTTGAATTCATTCAATCTCTTTTATCAATTAATTAAGTATTCTAGGATTTAGATCTGCAAATTGTTATCAAGTTTGATTTCATTTGTTCGTTGTCATCTGCCATTGTGGATAAAGCATTTCAGAAGGATAATCACAAGTTAACTCTACACTATTCAGTTAGGTACACCCGCCTAGGTCTAGTAGCACTTGAAGAGTAGAAGGTTTGATTGTTTCAAACCTTTTTCTATTACCCTAAAACGCCGTGAAAGCTTGGCAACCTTTCGTGGTTGAAACCTGCATTTTTGAGAGCTAACAAATTGTCGACTCTGCTGGGAAATACATCAGAAGGTTCGGTTGAAGACCATCATATAGAGTCATTGAAAAGAAAGATATATTTTGAGAAGTTTCAAAAAGAGTGATTCCGCTAGGTAATAGATCATAAATAATCATTTTCCTACTTTTGGAAAAGTAGGTGGCGACTCTGAAAAGGTTTGATGAAGAATGGAATTTGTATATGGAACGAGCGAATACACAAATGCAGGTAGGCATTGGACTCCTCAAATGCCTGATAATACAATTGGAAATTTTCACAATGAAGGTAGTGCATATCATGCACAATAGAATATGTACCCACCTTTCCCTCCCCATCTGTACAAAACAATGATCAAGCAATTCGATCTGACAGGGCTTCAGCAGTACCCTTACCCTATGGATATGAATTGGAGAAGCCTTGTCCCTAAGTTTATAGGGAGTAACACAATCACTGTTGAGAATCATTTGAGGAGCTTCAATGATTTCATCGAGGGTTTGGATATGCCATATGAGGATTTACATATGAGGTTGTTTATGATGTCACTTGTTGAAGATGCTAGGGATTGGTTCAACAACCTACCGGTAGCTTCTATTAAATCTCTCCAAGGATTTCAGGATCGATTTCTTGAGGAATATGGAGATCTATCTGCACCAAATTGGGCTTCCCATGGGTTATTGGAGATTCAAGAAAATTAGAATTTGCAGCAAGGTATGTATTAGAACCAACAATCTAATGGTAATGAATATGTCAGAAATCTTTTGGATGTATTTTTTGGCATAAGAAAGTATGAAGGAGAAGATTTGACTTCTCTATACAATAGGATGATAAGTGTCTTCATGCAATTTCCTCCTGACTGTAAGCCTACAAGACCCCTTTTTGTTGCATAGTTCATAAAAGTATGGAAGCCTGAATCAGTTTATTGGTCATGGTCATCAATATAGCGTGCATGTGGTCACTTGAATAAATTCATTGACGCCATGGAGGAGATAGGGTATAAGAACACTGTCAATGTTGATTCCAATGATTGTATTTCTAATGAATATATAGAAATTGATCAATTAATGCATCCAACAAATGATGAGATATGTGCAAGTCAGTATGATTCCTATGATAGCTTGCATAGTGAAGATGAAGGTACAAGATATCTCTTTTGCATAACAGATTGTGATAGGGAGAGCAGTGTGTGTTATGAGGGATCCAATGAACATTCATATTTTGAAGATACACCTGTAGATTTTGATTTTCAGCAAGGGGATTCTTCTTCCTCTTATGTAGATCAGGATGAAGAAGCAATGGGAAATGTTGATTCATTTGGTAGTGAGTATACAATACCTCTAGCTGCAGTTGAAAGCTACAAAGATACATTCGATGAGGAGGAGGGTTGTGAATTGGAGAATGGTTTCCAAAAAAATTTAGGCCCATTGCATGAGGAAGATTTAAAAGAGGATCAGTTAATGTTTTGCAAAGGTTTGCCCCAGAATGAATTTCAGGTATTTTCAGATCCACTTGATGTTGATCAAGAGGTATTTTTAGATGAACAATGGGATGTGTCAAGTTATGGAACAAATGACTATGATGGTATTTTTTCATTTCCTGATGATTCTGGGCCTCTTTTTGATGATGACAAAAGTGACGAGTATGACTGTAATAATGAAAATGTGGAAACTTGTTTGCTTAGTAGTGAGAAAATCTCAGATTTGCTGACTCTTGAATATCAAAGATATACACATGAAGGTGATCCTGAAGGCCTTTGTCCGGTTTGCATTTGTTTTGACGGTGAAATTTTTTTGTGCAATAATTCATGTGATTCTTAGTGCATTTCTCAAATTGAGGGTGAAACCTTTGAAGTTGGCCACATGTCTGTGTCCACTCAGGATAATGTATGTGATTTTGAAATTTCTAATTCATGTGGAGATGACATTTGTTTGCATACCAAGGATGATAGTGTTCTAGTTTTGATTGGCTCATGTATGCTTAATATTGAAGATTTGAGTCATGGGGGTATCAAAGAGGTGCAACAGGTTTCAGATATGTTTGTTTCAGACAACATTGATATGACATAATTTTTTGATTCTCAAGAAAAATACTTTGATGGTGAATTTTCAATACAGATGAAAGAATGTTTCAAAATTCATAACCGTGAGAGAAATAATGTAAAAGGTTTTATTTCATATTCATGCATTTTGTGTATTGAAAATAACAGGGGTTTGTCCCAAGATGTTGAAAAATTTGAACTACAGGATGGTAGTGGGATTTTGGGCCAAACCGAGCATGATGATACTCTGAGAACTTGCAACAATAGTGAAAGGAAAGATTGCATGAGTATCTTCAAAAAGAATTTGATAAACTCAAGAAAAAATTAGGTATTTGATAGGGGAAGGTGGTTTGAGTTTCAGATTGTAACAGCTCAGAACAGGTCAAGTTGAAACACAAAGAATTAAGGGTTGCCAGTGCATGGACAACTCTTGCTTGTCCTCTTTAAAATTATTTTCCATGCATAGTAGTTTAGGTTTTCATCCATCTCCATTTTATTTCCATCTTGCATTCCCTGCATTCATTTCCATTACCATTCATTCCATTTCTGCTCAATGGCTCATAATTTTGTGTCTGGTCTGCTTACCCAAAGATTTTGGATCCTTGCAGTGATCTTCCTATCATTCATCCCCAGATGGAGCCACTGTTAGAACTGCAAAAAATTGATGTTTTTTCATATGCTTTCATTCATAATTTTCTGAAATAAGTGCCTTATCCATCACCTTCTACTCATATTTTCCTATATTGTTCCATTGAATCCGTTGGGTCACACTATTTTTTTGCATTCTGGTCCCTATCGGCATGAGTTCATCAGGCTCTTCCTGATCCATGTTGTGTCCTCTGCTAGAAAAACATCTATGTTTCCTGTCGGTAGGATGTTTTAATGTTATGGCGACTAGATTTCTTTCACTGGCAGTTATCGGCATAACAGTTTCATCGTTTTGTCGACAGTAAGTTTCGTATCGACATAAGGTTCATCTTGTGTTGGCTACAACGAAGGCATCTATCGGCATATGATAAGACTATCGGCATTATGTCTTAGCGAGGTTCTTGTGTCTCTCCGAACAAAATTTGAAGGGTTCTATCGGCGAAGGTTTGGGACATCGATATCTATCATAGTGAATTTGTTGAGTCTTGCCGACAGTATCTTGTGATTTGCTTTCGGTGTGGGTTATACCTTTTGTTGAAAGGTCTTGGCAATGTCAGCTTGTTATACTGACCGGTTATTCAAGGTTCTTCGGTATGACTAATGTTGCTTTGTTATAGTGTCTTAGCGAACTCAATGTGTCTTGCCGACGGGGTTTAGTATGTGGCTTTCGGTATAACTCGATGAAATCTCTATGATGTCTCGCCGATGGTCAGATGCTACAGTGACAGTGTCAAATGAAAAGTTCTTTTCGGTGAGAAAAACCTTAAGTTGCAGTGACATGACAAAATGCGAAGGGACTTTTGGGGAAGGGAAGTGACATCTACAGGAGGTCTCCTCGAGAGCGATAAGCTATAGCGACTGTGAACAAAATGAAAGGATTGCTTCGGTGTGAGATGTACCCCTATCTCGGCGAATGGAAAGCACATAAAGGAAATACATTTCGATGAAGCATTTTGAATCTATATGACATCTCAACGACAAGCGGGCTACAATGAAACTAAGCGACATTTCTTGACTTCGGTGTAACAAATGAATGGTCACGACGAAGCATGTGGAGCGGGGGAACACTGGCAGGGAGCGATTAGCGTTATTTTTCCTTCGGCATACCTTCAGGCCTGTCTTGTCGACTGTCACTGGTAATAATAGAATTTCTGATCTTGTGGCCGAGATGTAATTGGAATTTTAACCATTGTGGGCCAACTTGGTTTTTGCCCAAATTCTACGGTGGCCAACATGGATTTCCAATTTGATTTATTTTCCTAAATGTTGGGTATAGATAGACAGCCAGATTGTAATTAAATCATCAAATTTTAGATAAAAAGCAGTAGGTAGTCAGATGGCTATAGTAGGATAATTTTCTCTTTTCAGAGACTATGTGCATGATTTCAAATGGTGGTTTAAATGAAATTCAGCTGTGTGGCAGTTTTGTTTTGGTGTCAATTGTGTGTCGAGTTCATTGAAAAGCATTGTTGAAGCTGTCTCCATGTTGATTCTTTCTTGTTATTTAAATTGATGTAACAAGTTTATTTTTAGTTTATCTATGCACATTTGCTTCATTTGTGTGGTTAATCGATTTGGTTCTCTCAAGTAGGGATTAAATCCTTTTCGGTAATCACAGTAATCAGGGAGATTCATCTGGATTATTAAAGTAGAGCTCAGTAATCATAATCTTGCATTGTTCATACAAGTTATGAACAAATCATATGCCTGCAATTCAATCTTTTGCCAAAATAAGTTGCCCATTTCTGTTTCTTTTGACTCTGCATACCCAACAAGGCATTGGTCTCTGTGATTTCATTATTTGAATTCATTCAATCTCTTTTATTAGTCAATTAAGCATTATAGGATTTAGATCTACAAATTGTTATCAAGTTTGATTTCATTTGTTCACTGTCATCTTCCATTGTGGACAAAGCATTTCAGAAGGATAATCACAAGTTAAGTCTGTACTATTTAGTTAGGTACACTCGCCTAGGTCTAGCATCACCTGAAGAGTAGAAGGTTTGATTGTTTCAAACCTTGTTCTGTTACCCTGAAACGTCGTGAAAGCTTGGCAACCTTTTGTGGTTCAAACCTGCGTTTTTGAGAGCTAACAAATCAATTCAACTAAGTACATTCATCTCAAATAATGTTTTATGGTTATATTCTTATGCCATAGTATTATTTGTTCATCATGTTCATGATATTATGCAAAGTTCAACAGTGTTAATTCTCATGACAGTGATAGTGAATAGGCATACATAATGCTCAATGAAGACAAATGTTACAGACTTTCATTTTAGAAGAGAGCAAGGTATAAAGCAGTTTTAAATAATGGAGCATAAAAATGCATGAAGAGTGCCAAGTAGAAGAGCATACTTTGAAAAGGACAGTCAAGCATGGAGATATGTGAAGGAGTTTCAGTTTCTCATCAGAATAGTGGATGACAAGCATCAATTCAGTAACTGGTGTATTTGATTAAGGAAAGTGAATGATTCAACAAGACAGTTGGTTTCATTACAACTAAGAATGGAAAATGCCTCACTGTTTTGAAAAGAAGACAATCAGAATAAATTATTTTTGATATCTGTGATGTCCTATCATTCAACTATTTAGTCATTCAAGTATACCTTTCAAAGATAGATTACACAAGAATTTCCATGTGAAAGGTTACTCCTAGAATAAGCATAGTTTACAAAGGAAATGGTATGAATGAGGATTTGGAGTGCATCCATGAAGAGCATAACTGTGAGTGTATAGGAGACTAAAGCAAACAACTAATCTACAGATTCAATTAAAAGGATTTTTGTGTGCAAGGAGGGAATAGCATTATAATGGCAATTTAAATTATAAACAAAAGATACAAAAGATACATTTTTAGAATCTCATATACCCGAGTGAGGGTTTTCAATAGTAATATTAAGGAAATATGTGTTCTTAGAATATTATACACCCAGGTGGGTTTGGAAAAAACAAGATTTACACAATATTCTCATGGATGAGCATGGAAATGACACTTGAAAATGCAAGCAAATATAGATATATGGAGGAGGTCTCTACTTAAATGCAAAATGTAATCGAGATGCACAATCTCAGTCAAAATATCTATATGAAGGCTTCAGTTAATAATCAGTTTTCATCATGTTATGGTGAACCTAAGTTGAGGAATAACACAGATTTCTTCAAGATTCTTAATACTCACAGGAGTCTTCTACAGAAGGAGGCATGGTTTATGTTTCCCTTCATTTTTCTGAAAACCCACATTGGGGTTTTGAATAAAAGTGCAATATATTTGAAGTACAGGAAGTCCACATGAGAGTTTAAATTCAAGATACATTTTTCAGGGTTTCATAAATCCATGTGATGGTTTTCAACAGTGATACAAAAGAAATGTGTTTTCTTCATAATATTATATACCCACATGGGGATTTTCAACAAAAAGAAGGATGAGTTGGAATATAACTAAAGATACATCCAGAAATGCATTTTCTTCACAAACAACAAATACCCATATGGTGAAAATTGAAGAGTTCAAATGCCAAAAGAAGCCATGATGGGTCAAGCCCAAATTTTACATAAATAATTAAATATACAGGTTCTTGTTTGAATTCTGAATACCCACATTAGGGTTTCAAATTTAAAGACAAGATATTCCAATTTTCTGAGATACCCATGTGAGGGTTTTCATAAAAAAACCATAGAATTCAAAAGAAAGTAAAAAATCATGGTGCTCGAGCTCTAGAGGAGGAAAATCACAAGAGTAAGTATGATTTCTTCAAGACAACAAATATCCACATTAGGTTTTGTGTTTCAGAATACAAAGGTATTGAAATCCTTTGGTGGGTTAAGCTATAGAGTTTCCAAATGTCCAATTAGCATTAAGAAGCCGCGGCCTATCATATTTTCAAGCTTGTAAGCTTTCTTAAGAAATAAAAGCAACATAAATGAAGGCTTACCATTGTTTCCTGAAGAAGAATACATGACCCTCAGTCGATTTCATAGTAGCTTTCATATTCTAAACTCAATTGTTCTCATGGCGGCCACAGTAGTGACAAAAGCAAGCACAAGAAATGAGTAAATGCATCTGACAAACTTACTATAGCCACAACCAGAGAGGCCTTTATTCTTAGAAGGAGCTCAAAGAATGAAGAATAAATAGTCAATGATTCTTACCCATGAAGCTGAGAGGAAACCTCATTTTGTCTCTTGCAAAATCAAACAAAAATGCCCAGTTCAAGCTCATGTATGGCGACCCAAGAGAGAAACAATAAAACACAACAAGAATAGAGACAAGAAGTCAGGATAGATACAAGTGTAGCCATAGCTTTAAGGCCAAAATCATCCAAAAATGAAGAGAGAAAGCCACGAAATGGATTAAGGCAGCATTACCATGCATTTTGAAGGAAGATTCGGCCCTAGGAAGTTTGAATGATGAGCTCTAAACTGTCAAACCCTAGTTCATGGTGGTGGCACCATTTTGTAGAGCTTTCTCTCAAAAATGAAGAGTCAAAATGATGTTTCAAAGCTTAGGTTTGGTCATTTTTGTTATTATGGTTTTCCACTTTCCCTAATTTGAATGTGAGCCTATTACCTTAAGTGAAGTTTAATGCCTTCAATGTTTGTCATTTGATAATATATGCATGATGTAGGTCGAGCTCTGAAGGTTTTATTTGACTTCATAAATCTAAGCTTTTAGTTTAGGTTTTGATACTATATTTCAAGGTTAAAATACCTAAGGCCTTTTATTTTAATGCCTTAGAGATATTTATTTAGGCCTTAGGTTTATTTTCCAAATGATTTTCTAGAAATCAATTAATATTTAGTGTTAAAAAAGTCTCATATTTTTATGATTTTTTTTTAAGAAAAGCAAGCATTGTAAATGGAGATATAAGTTGTAATTTTGCAAAATTAGGTCAGATTGAGAGAGTATAAGATCTACAACTATGTAAAGCAAGGATAAAGAAAATTGTGTTATTCTTTGCTATTTTTAGCAGATTGTTTTGTTTTTTACCTTGGGTTGGATTTGAGATTCCTCTTAGAGAGATAAGTTGTTTTTTTTGCTTTAAAAGCAGATTTGGTCTATTTTTAGAGGTTGGACAGTATGAACATGGAAACAATGATTTTTTTCTACTTTTGTGTAGACCTTTTGGGCAGCTTTGATACCTTTTCCTTGAGCTTTTTTGGTGAGCTCGGATTAGGGTTTTTTTGGAGAGATTTATATTGAAGAAGGGTTGGCTTTCTTCTTCTTGTCAGTTCAGATGATAGTTTCTTGCTCTTAGCATTTTGGAGCTTGTAAACATATTTTTGTACTCAGTTTGACAGGTTCACTCTTTCAGTTTTAATAAAGTAGCAGAGTTCTCCTTCCCACTTTTCTTGTCTTAGTTTTGTAATGGCAATCTAATGTCTTTGTGTTTCAAACTTGAATCCTTATATGTCTTGCTATTGTAAATATTTGTTCAGAATTACATGGTTTCAGGTTGCATGTTGTATTTATTTCTTCCAGATCTTCATGCAAATCACTGATGAAACATGTGCTAATGAAGTTGTGAGGGATATTGTGATAGAGAAACTGTTATGAGTGATTAAGTCTGAATTTTCATAAGTCTGGTGAATCATCTGTTAGTCATAGGTTTTAATTTTAGTCATCTTTCTAACTCTTTCCCTCAAAAAATCACTTAGAATAGGATTCATCTTTTGGAGAACCAGCTCACTCTGGAGATTCTCTTTTCGCATAGATCACCCACATCTAAAAAAGAGTTTCCATGTTTCAACAGATATTTTGATTTTTGCAAATCTGACAAAGGGTGCATATCTGATTGATAACACCCATATCACCATTGTAGATCACTTGTCAGAACCATTCCTCAGTAGCCTTTGTCCAATTTTTCCTTCTTTCCAGCTTGTTGATGTGCTCTTTGGACAATAGTTGGGGTGGTGTTGATGATGTGGTGGGGAGCTCCATGATCCAGTGGATATTTTCAATGGAAATTGAAGTGTCTCCACTCTCCAGAATCTACACCATCAGAAAGATCTTAGTGTCCTGATTCCAATGCAACTCGAACAGAGCGAAAAGGAGTCTGTTTGTGCAAGTTATGGCCAGTCAAACCTTGGGTCAAACTAGGATCAGGGGGCATCTAGGAAGCGAAAAAAAGGCATCATCAAAAGTTGTCGAAGTTGGTGTCATCGCGAAGAGCTCGTCGCAAGCTTTCCAATGCATCTCATTTTGTCAAAAATGAACATCGTATGCTCAAGATACAGTTGGTCAAAGTTTCTATTGACTTGAAGGTACAGTGATGACGTCAGCATCCGTACATGATGACGTCAGCAACTTGCAGCTCAAAGGTGGACCAATCAGCGGTTGACATGTGTCATCCACATCAGCATTGTACGGACTCAATCGTAGAGCGACACGTGGCATTCGTACGTACAATCATTAACACAGTCAGCGCCACGTCACTATCCCTATCAGTAGCCACATCATCTAACTCAGCCAATCTGAGCTTGCCATGTGGCACCCTCCTAGTGCAACACGTGGCCTCTCCTCTTTCTTCCTCCGGTTGATGGAAATGTTGGTTTGTTTAAAAAAAGTGTTGTTGGGGGGATTTGAACCCCCCACCATCCGTTCGTGAATCTTCCGGTGGACCGTTGCACCATATCCGCAGGCTTAACTATTAATGGTTTTCGTTTGGTTTTGTTAAATGTCTGTTTGAAAGTTTATTTTAAAAAACTGCCGGCGACGGGTTTGGAACCCGCAACCTCCGGCCTGCCAAAACTTCAAGTGGTCGTTACACCACTGATTGCCCGCAAATTATTAGATGAGCTCGGTTTGTTTTGTTTAGCTGATAAAGCTGAATGTATTATAAATTGCTTATAAAGCCAAAAATTAAAACAAACCCTCCTAATTTAAAATAAAACCAAAAACAACCTCCCAAAAACTAAATAGCTCGACAAGGCCTAACAAAATTTTATTATTTTGTAAGGTTATTATAATTTGAAAGATAATAAGGGAGATTAATAAAGATTTTTATGTATTTTGGAGAGATAAGGTGAATATTGTAAAATCAATTGGTTAAAGGCCAATTTGAGCAATTTTTAAGTATTTAAAGGGGAGAGAGTGAGTGAGTTTGGTACTCATAATTTTTCAAGTGTGAAACTCAGATTTTGCAAATTAGAGAAATAGGTGATAGGTGTTTTGAAAGAAGAGTTGTAAGGAGATTTTTGAGCCATTCTTGTACATCGAAGTTTTGTTATGTTGCCGAAGTGCTTGAAGGAATGGTCTTGGTGCTTTGTACTTGATTTTGGAGATTAATCGGATCGGTCGTACTCTATTGGAGCCGACTCAGAGACGTAGTCACGTTTGTGGCGAACTCCGTAATCAAACTCTATTTGCATCTCTCTCTTTCTTTCTCTCACTTTCTTTCAGTTTGTTGTTATCACCTTGTCATTTTAATTATTGTAATTATTTCCATGGGTTAATTTTTTTCTAATTAACTTGGATAAATCTTTGTAAAAGTTAAGCATTTCAATTCTGCAAATAGTCTAGATCCTATACAGATCAAGTTGGTATTAGAGCTCAGTTGACTATTATAGCAGTTTTTTTCTTGAATGCTAACGAGATCCAGGATTCAGAAGGGTGAAGGCAAGCTTGAAGACTTTGATCCTGAGATCGGGAAGCGAAGAACTTTTCCGAATATGTCTGTGTCTGGGATGGAGGTTCCTAAAGAAATCAGTGAGCAGGAATTTCGAAAAGCATTCCTCGAGATGAAGGCTAAGGTGGACATTCTTTTCCAAGAAAGAAAAGAACGGAAGGAACGTGAAGGAGGTTCGTCGAAGGAAGATGTTCATGAAGACAAGAAAGGGAAACAACATGGAGATGGTGACAAACAACCAGATCCACCCTCTTCTCCTTCTCCTCCCTCTTCCCCTTTTTCTCCATCTTCTCCTTATTCTATTTCTTTTAATCCTTTCAAGAGTGGGTATAAGCCTAAGATCCAATTGGATGTAAAATTTGACTTACCAAAGTATTGTGGTGAACTAAATGCTAAAAAATTGGATGATTGGATTCAACAAGTTGAAGTCTATTGTCGAGTCCAAAACCTATTAGATGATGTTGATAGGATCCAATTAGCTACTCTTCGGTTAGGAGGTACAACTTTAACTTGGTGGGAGAGTAAGTCTAAGGCAGAAGTTTCACAACATGGTAGAGTCAGTTTAACTTGGGCAGAGTTTGTTAATGCTCTTAAGAAACAATTTTATCCCCTAGGACATATGCAACAGTTAATGATGGACTGGAAAATGTTTAGGCAAGGGAAGGGTCAAACTATCCAAGAGTACACCCATGAATTCTGGAAAAGGGCTATTGCTTTGAATGTCCCTTTGTACACCCAGGACACTTTGTTGAAGTACATAGGAGGTCTTCATTCCTTCCTTAGGCATTCTATTTTGGTATTGAACCCTTGTAACTTGGATGAAGTTTGTGTCCAAGCTACCCACTTAGAGTCAAGGGGTAAAGGATCTTTTATTGATAAGTTTGATAATGATGTAAAGAAATCTTCTAAGGTTGCAGAGACAAGGAAAGGAAAGAAGGCAGCTACAGTTAAGAAGGATGAGAAACTTTCTTGCACTCATTGTGACAGGGAAGGTCATGATGAAGAACATTGTTGGAAGTTACATCCAGAACTGAGGCCTAAGTGGGCTCAGAGATAGAATCAAAAATAGAAAGGTAAGGAGAAAGTTGCAAATGTTGTTATGGATCTTGGTTCAAATTCAGATGATGAGACTAAGATAACAACTATGGGTTTAAAAGGTAAAGCTCCTATTTCCAGTGTTTCTGTTGCTATTTGTGCTTCTACTTCTACAGTTAATGATTTCTCTGAAGATAAGAAAAGGAATGAGTTGTTTCATTTAAGGGTTGTTGCTAAGAATAGTAAAATTGATGCACTCATAGATAGTGGTTCTCAAGTTAATCTTATTTCTGAAAGTGTTATAAGAAACTTGGGATTAAAAACTACACAACATAAGAAACCTTATCCACTAGGCTAGATTTGTGAAAATGATAAGTTGCAAGTAACAAGACAATGCACCTTAAGATTCGCAATCACTAGTAAATTTGTGGATGAAGTAAAATTTGATGTGGTTCCACTGGATATCTGTGGAATAGTGCTTGGTAGCCCTTATCTTTATGACAAAAAATAAATTTTCTACAGGTAAAAGAATCATTATCACTTGTTTAAAGATGGCATACAATATATTGTACATTCTCACAGGATTAAGACTAATTGTTCTTTTGAAAACACATGGCAATTAAAGAGGGTAATTAATGCAAGTAAAGAGTTAACTCCTATGTCTATCAGTATAGGTGGTTCTACACTTGAACTTGGAGTAGCTAACCGGGGTCAGATGTTGCAGGATGCACCCGCAGTACAACATGAGGGAATAATGATTGAAAGCATTGATAGTTCCTTGGGTAAAAATGTTCATGTTGTAAAGGATTGATATGTTGTTGACTTATTCTCTTTCATTTTTGCATTATTGTTCAGCTTGATGCTAGTCAATTTTTGTTGGTTAGTGGCTACGACATTTGATGTAGAAGCTTATGGAAGCGATAGAATAATGTTTATGTTCAACAATGTTATTGCAGTCTTCATTGTGCTTGTGAGTCAGGTATTCAGATGTATAGATGATACAGGACAAGTGGGGAGGCCAAGTCCTCACTTAATGTCAGAGTAAATGTCACTTTTGGAGGTCCAAAAGGTCTTCAGTGGGGAGGCCTGATCCGATGGATATTTTCAATGGAAATTGAAGTGTCTCCATTCTCTCTAGAATCTGGACCATCAGAAAGATCTCAGCGTCCTGATTCCAATGCAACTCGAACGGAGTGAAAAGGAGTCTGTTTGTGCAAGTTATGGCCAGTCAAACCTTGGGTCAAACCAGGATCATGGGGCATCTAGGAAGTGAAAAAAATGGCATCATCAAAAGTTGTCAAAGTTGGTGTCATCGCGAAGAGCTCGTCACAAGCTTTCCAACGCATCTTGTTTCGTCGAAAATGGACATCGTATGCTCAAGATACAGTTGGTCAAAGTTTCTGTTGACTTGAAGGTATAGTGATGACATCAGCATCCATACATGATGACATCAGCAACTTGCAGCTCAAAGGTGGACCAATCAGCGGTTGACACATCTCATCCACGTCAGCATTGTACGGCCTCAATCGTAGAGCAACACATGGCGTCCGTACGTACAATCATTAACACAGTCAGCGCCACATCACTATCCCTGTCAGTAGCCATGTCATCTGACTTAGCCAATCTGAGCTTGCCACATGGCACCCTCCTGGTGCGACACGTGGCCTCTCCTATTTCTTCCTCCGATTGATGGAATCTCGTTTCGTCGAAAATGGACATCATATGCTCAAGATACAGTTGGTCAAAGTTTTTGTTGACTTGAAGGTACAGTGATGACGTCAGCATCCATACATGATGATGTCACCAACTTGCAGCTCAAAGGTGGACCAATCGGCGGTTGACACATCTCATCCACATCAGCATTGTATGGCCTCAATCATAGAGCGACACGTGGTATCCGTACATACAATCATTAACACAGTCAGCGCCACGTCACTATCCCTGTTAGTAGCCACATCATCTGACTCAGCCAATCTGAGCTTGCCACGTGGCACCCTCCTGGTGCGACACATGGCCTCTCCTCTTTCTTCCTCTGGTTGATGGAAATGTTGGTTTGTTTAAAAAAAGTGTTGTTGGGGGGATTTGAACCCCCCACCATCTGTCCGCGAATCTTCTAATGGACCGTTGCACCATATCTGCGGGCTTAACTATTAATGGTTGTCGTTTGGTTTTGTTAAATGTCTGTTTGAATGTTTGTTTTAAAAAACTACCGGCGACGGGTTTGGAACCCACAACCTCCGGCCTGCCAAAACTTCAAGTGGCCATTACACCACTGATTGCCCACGAATTATTAGATGAGCTCAGTTTGTTTTGTTTAGCTGATAAAGCCGAATGTATTATAAATTGCTTATAAAGCCACAAATTAAAACAAACCCTCCTAATTTAAAATAAAACAAACAACAACCTCCCAAAAACTAAATAGCCCGACAAGGCCAAACAAAATTTTATTATTTTGTAAGGTTATTATAATTTGAAAGATAATAAGGGAGATTAATAAAGATTTTTATGTATTTTGGAGAGATAAGGTGAATATTTTAAAATCAATTGGTTAAAGGCCAATTTGAGCAATTTTTAAGTATTTAAAGGGGAGAGAGTGAGTTTGGTACTCATAATTTTTCAAGTGTGAAACTCAGATTTTGCAAATTAGAGAAACAGGTGATAGGTGTTTTGAAAGAAGAGTTGTAAGGAGATTTTTGAGCCATTCTTGTACATTGGAGTTTTGTTATGTTGCCGAAGTGCTTGAAGGAATGGTCTTGGTGCTTTGTACTTGATTTTGGAGATTAATCAGATCGGTCATACTCTATTGGAGCCGACCTGGAGACGTAGTCATGTTTGTGGTGAACTCCGTAATCAAACTCTGTTTGCATCTCTCTCTTTCTTTCTCACTTTCTTTCATTCTGTTGTTATCACTTTGTCATTTTAATTATTGTAATTATTTCCATGAGTTAATTTTGTTCTAATTAACTTAGATAAATCTTTGTAAAAGTTAAGCATTTCAATTTTGCAAATAGTCTAGATCCTATATAGATCACTCCTCATCCAATGACCATTGTTGAATGTAAGTTGTCCGATCTACCACCTGTGATTTTAATTCCTCCTTAGAGGTCTTGTCCTTATGCATTTGATGCACAATAGTGGCAACGAATCCCTGGAGATGGTCGATGTTCTATTTTGTTGTTGTTGTCCCCAAATCAATGGTAGAAATATTGTAGCTAACTCCTCCTATCATCGGAGTAGCTACCTGTACAGTATTTGATCCTGAACTGTCCATTGTTAGGTGGGATATGACCCTTGGCTTCTTTTCTTTCTTTGTACTTATCTGTTCCCAGGCTAGAATGGCTTCCAACCTCGCCTTTAGATCCATTGGGGCCAGGGTTTTCTTTTCTAACTACTTCTCAAGCCATTTAGACACTTGGGATTCGCCTTTTGGTGATTCATGATCACCTTCTTCCTCACAGGTGCGTTGAATTTCCATTACTTTGCCACCTGGAGTCTCCTACTATGTCTTTTCTTCCTCTTCTTCATCAGAATCCTGGATGAATACTGTTTATTTTCCTGGGGATTTGGTGGCTATATGCTTCTTGGGACTATCCTCCGCCTCAAATCTTTTCTTTTCTTCCTCTTGTTCATGCTCATTTTCTTCATGATGCTATGCTTCTAGGCTTTTCCTTGTTTCAACCTTTTCTTTAGGCTTGTCTTCTTCTTTCCCTTTTCTTTACTTTTCTTCTTGCTCTCCTGAGGGAAGCACTTCTTCCTCATGCTTGGGCTCTTATATTTTTCCTTGGTTGGGGGTTCAATGTCCTTTATTTTCTCATTTGTATTCTTCTCTTCATCAGAGGGTTGCACTTCAACTTCTTCTCTAGCATCCTTGAATTGTTGGGCCAACTCTTCCTCAAGCTTTGAGTCAAAATTTTTGACTATATACTTTGTGCCTGGATCCTTAATGTCTTCTTCAAATGATTGTATGTCCTCTTCCTCCTTATGAACTACTTTATCAATCACCAGATGCTGATATTCAGGATGCTCATGGTAGTCATCCGCTTCTTCTTCCATCTCTTTGGTTGCTTCCCTCTCTTTCCTCTCCAATTTCGTAGATATTTGCATTGTCACCTCCATCGTAGGTGTATCAGTTGGAGGAGGAGGGATAGGAAGGTTAACAACAACCTGCGCCAAGGCAACTTGTACTGTTGGGTTCATCAAAACTCTAGAAAGCTTCGTTGGTATATTTTGCATATGTCAGGCGAAAGAGTAGGCTTTGGCATTGTTGCAGTAGCCAATGGGAGGGCTGATGATGGAGACATGGAGGAGGAAGAGAGTTGATAAGTGGTGGCAGATGAGGAATCTATGACCATGACCTATGTTATAGGGGAGGTAGAGGCAAGGTGAACTGAGATGTCCATTGTGGGTGGAGAAGAGGCGACCATAGCCTGAGAAGCAGGCAAAGGAGCGACAGTAGTGGCAACAGCAATAGAGGTGACAGTGAGAGTGGAGGTACTAGGTGGGGACTTTTGCTGCTCAACCTCCGCTTCTTCCTCGTGAAGCAGGTCTTCTTAGATAGTGGGAATTTCTATGAAACTGCCCGACTTCTTTGGTTTCTTGGAAGGATCTCGTTCTAATGCTTTCCTCGAGTACACCTTTTGTTTGGGTTGGCACTCAACTATCTCTTTTCTTTTCTTGGATTGTGTAGTAGGAGGAGACACTGAAGTCTATTTGGTTGGGGCAACAGTGGTAGAGGCATTGTCAGTCTTGCTATCGAGTGTATCCTCGAGCTCACCATATGTTAGGGTAACTCCCTAAAACTTCAATTGGGAAATTTTTCCATCAATCTAGTGTTTTGTTCTTGCTTCAATAGGTTTCATTAGAATATTGAGGTCATTGACCTCTTCCTCTTCCCAGTTAATTAATGGTAGTGGCAGATTGGCAATGGCATCATACCTCGAATCTACTATTGTATTTTTATCTTCAACAATCTGATTCGGCATGAGAAATAGGGTCACTATTTTGACGAAGTATGTCATCATGCCCATGTAATGCCTCATACGAACCTCCTTGTCATCTCTATAATTGGCCCAAAATTCCTCCACATTATGCAAATGGGAATACTCAATCCTAACCACCTTCTTTAAATTACCATATGGGTCCATTTGTGGTTGAGCAGTGTAGAGCTCCAGGTTATATTCAACTAACTCCTTATCAAAATACTCCACACACTGGGATGTTAGGAGTGCATACATTCCTTGACTGAATATGAGGGGATAAGGGATCCCCACTCTATGCTTATCACTTAGAAGGGTATGTGCATGCTATAGTTGTCAAGAGAGTTCCAACAATATTAACCAATCATTTGGGTACCAGGGCAACTTATAAAGTTTCTCTGACAAACCCTCAGCTCGGATATAGGTAAACTTGGGAAATTGAATAAGCAGGAAGTCGAATCGACGGATGTAAGCATTTGCATAGTAGTTGACTCTTCTTTCAAAATCACCTCCAAGTAATCTGATAATGTGCCCTATGAAGGCATCATTGATCTGGCAGTAGTCCTTCTGTAGACATGCAAAATTAGCATCATGCATTTGATTAGGTCATATTCATCCATTCATCAAATAAATCAAGTTTATTTATAAATCTCCTTAAGTCACCAACTTATATTAAATAAATCAAATTTGATCTTGACATCACCCTCCTTGATTAAATAAATCAAGCATTTATTTAATTAAATCTGAAATCACCTTCCATCCCCTTTGATTTAAATAAATCAAAATATTTAAGTCAAATGGGTCAAAATCACCTAATCATCATCTAAGTTAAGCTAATCCTGATTAACCTAATCTAACCACCCATCACATCCTCTATATTTTCCCACTTACACCAATAAATCATTTTAATTCATTTATATACTCATTATTTTCTTTCAACTTGGCATAAAAAATGGAATATTCCCTCAAGTTTGAATATGAAGAGAAGTTGACTTGTCCCTTCCAACATAGCAATAACTTCTCTCTTACATGTCCCCCTCTCAACATTTAATTCACAATTTCAAATTTGAATCTCCCCCTCTTTGGCACATTGGCCAAAACTTGCACATTCCTCAACCTATCACAAGTTGACAAGTGGCCTCTTTTCATTGGTTTGGTTTTAGTCCCACATCCTCCATTTTTGGCATTCTTCTATCATTCTATTTTATAAATAGAGATCATCTCCATTGATTTAATCCTCCACAACTTGCACTACAATCTCATGCAAAGTCACTCTCCTCACATTGAGAGCTAATTTTGTCCATTGCATCCTCATCATTGGCATTATCAAGGGTTGGGAAAGGGAGTTTTTCCACATAAAAGAAGCACCAATCCACTATGGGATAGATATGTATCTTGTTTTTATGCTCTCAATTAGTTTGTGTTGTTATCTTGTTTATGAAGGCATGATGCATTATTTCATAGGAGCATTTAGCAAATTTGTATGCACTAACCTTCTTTATGGAGTTTAGAATGTTTACAGATTTATGGGTGCTCACATATGGTGCTAGAAGGAGGGCAATAAGATACTTTCTAAAGAATTCAATGTTTTGTCACTGTTATTATGATTTTATTTTAGCCTTTGAACCAATGTTCTTTGTTGTTTAGACATTACTTTGAAAAGGGTTTCTGGTTAAACTTTGTGCTCATACTAACTCAAGCATATTTTGAAAAAGAATATCTTGTAGCATATTTACCATTCTGTGCTTTGGATTCAACTTTTTCTCATACTGACTGTATTTGTTGCTAATTTCATTTGCCACAAAGCTTCTAAGAAGTTTTTAGAATAAAATCTATTTTATGCATATTTACATTGCCACTGAAGTATTCTTCTTAGATCCAAAAAGAGAGGATCTTCTTTGTTGGCTGAATAATTTTAGCTACATGCTCCTCATCAGAAGGCTCATTCTCACTTTTTTTTTATTTATCTCATCCAGATCTTTAATGATTGCATAAATGGTCACTGAAATCGACCTTTGAGAGATGTTGGCTCATAAGGACTGAACAACATTGAAATCTGTTGCTACAACTCATTTTTAGTGTGTATCACTGGTTTTATTTTAGAAGCCTTCCCATTCTCTAGCCCAGTTGTCCTAGGATCATTTTGGCTTCTCAAGTCAAGAAAGCCAACATTTCTATTCTTCGCATAGCTAAACTCTATAGACTCCACTTGGATTTTGCAGAGATTTGGTTCAGCCTCGGTGGAAAACTCCACTGATTCAAAACTTTTCGAAGATAAGCCATATGCAAGGGTTGATCTGGAGCCACAACCAAGAGAGTAGACAAATCCATTTTGCATTGAACTATTGTCGATCTCTGCATGCCCACTGGTAGAGACTATGTCTTTCTCGCATAGAGAACTTGCCAATATCTGCTCCTCTATTAGTAAATAACATCAGATTACCCCAATCCCAAAGTGACGAGGAAGCTTTGTTGTTAAGATTTGAATGTCACAATCTTGCTAAAGTCAATGCTAAATGCTCCTTTCTAGACCACCGACCTGTCAGTAGCTTTGCTTCGACAAGGACCAATTTTTTATGTGTCATTTAAAGAGCTGACTGTCTTACGAATTGTGATGTCAGTATTTTAAATTCTATATGGATTATACCATCATAAACATCTGTCTTGTTCACTGGTAGACCAACTTTGGGTCTTCAAATGTACATCAATGACGAGGATGTGCCTTATCAATTAATTGACAATCTAATTAGATATGCACCTGACAATGGTCACTATGTTGGGTAAAAGAGCTAAGAATTTCAAACATAACTAATTGTTTGGTAATCGCGGTGGTGGAGGGAAAGGCGAAAATCCTTTTGCTTAAATAAATTAGTTATCCATCATTTGCTTTGATTCTTATTTTGCTTTGCAATCAATTCTTGTCTTTTGTTTCCAGCAAAGAGCTAATGTGCTTTGAATGTTTGATGTTTTCTCTAACGTGCCTTGTCTATGCTTGGTGCAGTTTGCATTTATATTTGGCTGCAACTACTACAGGTGAAGGTGGACATTAAAACCGAATGTTGGAGTTGGGTGAAAAATGAAGGCAAGATCGGAGTTAAGGATTTGAGAAATCAAAATTGAAACCCAAAAGCATTTTTAAATGCTTTGAGCTTCCATCGCACGCCTTAATTTTTTGTTTTAGGCTAACTCATTTTTGGTTTTGGGCTTTAAAATGAACATTACCTAGGCTCTCATTTTTCATTGCGAAAGGGTTAAAACAAACTTTAGGCAACATTGACTAGATTTGGTTTAAAGTTAACAAATTGAACAAGGCAAGTCTCACATCTCATTTTGGTGCTTTAAAATGAATCAAAATCATTACTTTGTGGATTTAAAACAAAAATGTACAACTCTTTTTTGTGATTACTTACTCAAACTAACACCCTCAAAAAGGCGTATGCACTTCTCTCGCACCTCACGGCGATCTTGAGAATCAAAAGGCTTTTTGATGGTCTTAGGTTGAGACAAAGCAATCACCTCCACACTTCATTTTTGGTTTAAAATTGAACAAAATCTTGTGTGAGTGTGAGTAAGCTTATTGCATGTGTTCTCCCTTTGTTTCTAAACGAAGGTTGATCGAACTATGAATATGTTTACTCACTTTTGTCTATCTTAGAGGGCCTGCCTTGGGGAAAAAGTACTCACCTAAGGGAACGACTCAACCGGTAACACTCTAAAGCCAAGAGTATTTCCAACCAGGATATAAATGTGGGTATTGGAGTAAATGCTAATATCACGCGGTTGATTCTGACGAGATGGATCCGAAAGGGGACTCTCGCTGTATGGGTCAATCTCCATGAATGGAAAGTCTGAAATAAAACCCTTGTTTGTAGTGGCCTATTAACTCATTCACCGAGTTTATCAAAGTGGTGCATTGGAACTTAGATTCCAAGAAGTTACTTGCCATGTCTGATCTTGGTTAAAATATAGAGATTAAGACTTCATTCTTAATATACCTTTATATTTTTTTCCTTGAATGCATGTAAAATCATCTCTTCTACTATGAAGGGCATGAGGCAATCCCACCAAGAAAATTGCACCAATTGAGCTAGGATGTTATATTGCTTGTGAGTCAGTTTGAAAACATAGTGCTTTGATAAAAAACATTGGGAAACAAACATTAAACAAATCATTCAAATTTCAAACCCTTTAGGAGAAGCAATATCCTTGAACAAATTTGTATGCCCTTGCTTGCCCTTGGGATTCATTTCCTTAGAGGTTTCTAGGAATTTGGATTTCATCTCAATTTTCTCCTACTAAGGTCAACATTCGGAAACCTTTGCCTTGATTTCCTCTATTTCTGCATAATGCATTTTCTGGGATGAAAGAAAATTAGGGCATTGGACATTCAGTTGAAAACCTAATCAAGAAGTGTTTGTGATAAAAATAACTCATTAAGCAAAGATTGAATCAATTGGACCCCACACATGTGCTTGGCATCTTTTGGTCAAATGGTTTTCATACAAACATTGGTCTTTTGATTTTGAATTACTCTTAGAGAAAGGCATGTTCTTCACTATCTTGGTCTTGTAAACAAGTCCTTCCTAGGTTCATTTAGGATCAAATCAAACACTTCATTCATTCAAAAAATTATCATCTTCATCCCACAAACAACTTTAGAGCTTTGGAAACATCATTCTAGACATGGGTAAATCATCAAAATCAAAATCACCTTGTTTAAATTAGGAGTATGGGAATGCATCCTTTCTCATGCCTCTAGTTAAATTAACACCCCTTTGAACAAGTTCATCCTAAAATCACATCTAACATCTTAGGGTTTACAAGTTTATTATCCAAATCAAATAATCAAAATCAAACCCTAAGTCTAGCATTGATCCAAAGTCCCTAAACGTTCAACACCCATATAATTCACCCCTTTCATCATTCATCTCATCATTGGTCCTAAACATCATAGAGGTCACTTTTACAACAAGGTCAAAACATAAGAAGAACATGGAATATAAACTTGCTCCATACATCATGAGTAATCCAAATCAAATAAACTTTCAAAGCCTTACAATGCTGATCAATTATCAAAACTCACACTTATACAATCCATACATGGGATCATTACCTTCTACAAACCTCAACGGTACAAATGAGAGTATGCCTAGTCAAAATTTTGGAACACCTTTCCCTGTGGTAGATTTAAATCAAAGCCCAAACTTACAATTCTACCCGCCAAACAATCAATGCACAAGTCTTCAAACGACCAACATCATCCCACCAAATTCATACATGCCAAATGTGAATGTACCAAGCACAACTTTACCAAACATGAATCCGGAAAAATTTGGGATAAATTTGTTTGCGAATCATACAAATATTGTTCAAATTCCAAAAAATATGTTAACAACTCCATGTATTAATCCAACTCAAGGTAACACCATGCAAAATCCAAGTTACCTAAAACAAGGCAATGTGATTCCCAACATCAACAATGTTCAATTTCAACCTATCATGCCAAATCTAAACATCATCCCAAATTAGAACATTGTCCAAAATCAATTTTTCCATGATCCCATTCAAAAACCACAAGTATGCATCCCAAATCTTCTTGAACAAAAGGAAAATCAACTATATCAAGGGAGTCAAGATCGAAATCAAGATCAAAATTGGCGAGATCAAATTGCTATACTTACCAAAATAGTTGAGTCATTGCGCCAAGAGACATATCCATCACCATTACCCATATCAACATCATTCTTTGGTTTAGGGATCCCCCCTTTACCTAGCACCAATCACTCCATCCAAATCAATCTACCTAATACCAATCAAGCCATCACATCAAATCCTTTGAATATACCATCGACATCGCACCAATAGATGGTATCTAATCAAATGACAACATCAATCTTGAAAAATCAAAATATGGTCTCCCAAGGACCTATCACCTTGGTCATTACCATTCCTATCACCTTGATCACTCCAACCACCCCTATCACACCCATCATATCTCAAGCCCTCACAACCACTCCAAACATATCTAAACGACTTGTCACTACATCCAACACAATTCCAAATCCACCACCACTAACACCAAAAAAAAACACAACAAGACAATATAACATTGCGCTAAAAGCTCACCAGGCCATCCAAAAGGCCATCCAAAAATATCTAGCCACACAACAAGCAACACAAGCTCAAAAAGGGCAACAAGCCTCTCAAGCTACCCAAGTCTCTCAAGCTACCCAACAAACACAAGCACAAACACGAAAAATGATAACTATTGGGGATAACGATGAACATTCAACCACTGGTGATACAATTGACAATCTCCCCACCACAATTTCTGAAAGAAATGATCAAGATCTATCAATCAAAGAGCACATTGAAGATGTTTCTATCTCATCCGAAGATCAAATCAACATAGGTCAAGAGTCACTTTTCAATTATGATCAAAATTCACCAACAATACTTGACAATGATCCAATTCAAGAAATGTCAACATCACTTGACCCTATGGTTGAAGACATTCACAATCTCTCTACCACAATTATTGAAAACAATGCTCAAGATCTCTCAATTAAGGAGCACATTGAAGATGTTTTCACCCCATCCGATGATCAACTCACCATACATCAAGAGCCACATTTTAGTTATCTATTTCAAGGAGTATTAGGATTATTTGATCCTATTGACATAATGCACGATCCATTGACCTATGATCATGTTGAAAATGTCTCTACATCACCTTATGAGTTAGAGGACATATCTCAAGAATTTATTCCAAATTATGATCAAAATCTTTCACCAAGGTCTAGCAATGGTCCGTTCCAAGACATGCTAACCCCCTTTGACCTCATGGTTATAGATACTGAAAGAATCCTCAACTTGACACTTGATCCAAATTCACTCAAATATCAAGAGGATGTTGAACCACTTACCATGCATAATGATGATGTCTAAGAACCCTTTGCAAGCAATCCATCCTTTGAAACTGACCCATGTTAGGAACTTGATCCAAAGCATGTCGAAAGAAATCCCAAAATTAATCAAGATCAAAAATTTGTATCTCTAAGATACTAAAATGATCTAATGGATATTCTCCTATCCACACAAGATGATCATATCCACATAGCACTTACTCCTCCATCTATCCATGAGATGCTTTTTGTGGATGGACACATAGATGATCTTCATTCAGAACAAGATTCCTTTACTCCTAATATTATTACACAAAAAGAGCAGGTTATTGATTCCTACAACCAAACAGAGTTGTCAACATGAAGATCAGATATATCCAAAATCCAGATTGAAGACATCATGTATGAAGATATCCAACATTATCCACCCAAGGAAGCAGGTCAGACAAAACAAGATATTTCAGAGTTAGTAGAGCAGCAAATTGAAATAAAATCATCTGTAGTGGGCGTTTATTAGAGAATGCATTCTAAACAGGAACTCTCAAAATAAGCAGAATCAAGGAACAAATGTGCCACTACCACCATACTGGGGGAAACTATGTATCGAGCAAACATCAACATAGGGAGCACAAAGAATCCTTATGATATAATCTATGCCAATACTACAACCAGTCACATCATGAATCTTCATCCACCCATCACCCCAACTACAAATTGGGACCAACTTTGAAGGAAAGATTTGAATCAAAGCACAAAGAACGTTATCAAAGCAAGGGAAGCTAAGAAGCATAATGGAAAAATCAAATACATATGGACACCAAAGAATACAAAGAAAGATTATCCCTATAAAACTCCATCAATCAAAGAAACTATGGGGCAAAATTAAAAAGGGAAAAGTATCCATCAAAGATGTCCACAAAAGAAAAAGAAGGTTTTTCAAGTGACGTACAAAGTGTATCAAGCAGTTGGTCCTAATTCCATGCACACTTCTATATCCACCCATCATTGCTCATCTTCCCAAGTTTGGAGAGTCAAAGGTTCCAAACTGTCAACCAATCCATCTTTTATCCCTAAAAACACTCCATCCACGCCACCACACATGATATCCAATTCTCAAATTGACCATGTATTGGCAAAGACCCTTCATCATAAGGATTCTGAAGGCACTCTATTGCGATGTGTGCATAGAGATAGAGTTAACCCCGATATCAATAAAGCAGATCAACAATCTCAAAAGTTGCATTCAAGTGCATGTATCTTAGCAAAGCAACTTCTTCAAGCAGGATATCGATGACACATTATGACATGGGTATCTACATCAGCAACACCTTGTGATTCAACATGAGCTTAAAATCTTTCCAAAAAATCAAAAAAATCATAATATATGAAAATCCAAAAAAATCAAAAAATGGATTGAAAATAGTAAAGATAAAAATCGTCCTCTAGTGAAAACCGCATGGGTGACACTTTAGACAAGACCATGATGAAAACCTGGAAAACAGGCGTCATGTGTAGAATCAAGCATCTATGTGCGCTAGTTCAGGTGGAAGCATCTCATCCCATCCGTAATAAATCGAGCATTCCATCCATCTTATCCATAATAAATCCATTCATCCATAAACCATTGATCCAATCCATTTTCATCCATCCGCATCCATCATCCAAGTTATCTTGATCTTGATGAAAGTTTGGGGCACACTTTACGCTTGCTTATGGTTATCATCTTGACATGGGTTGTTTTAATTGATCTTATCCTATGCAATATTATCTGAGCCATGAAGCATTATCCAAATGAGCATTCTCTATCTAAACATTGTATCTTATCACAAGATAATCCTTGGCATCCTTTGCATGGTTTCCATATCCATCCATCCATACACCTATCCATGCATCTATCCATAACATTCCACACATTGCTAGACACTGGGGGCAGATATTTGCATCTTGCTTCAGGAATAAATCTTGATCTATATCCTCCAACTTATGTAGTGATCCAAACATTAGAAAATGAGAATCAAATTGGTCAAACAACTTGTGAGAAAAATTCCAAATCACTAGCCCATGGCATATTTTGACGAGCAAATGTTCCTTATCAAGATTCATCTTTCATCGAACATCAATCCAACTAATCACTATCAGTCACATCTATTTTTCATGTTAATGTCGCATCAATCATTCAAACATCTTTTGTTTCAAAACAAGCTTCATCAATCATGATCAATCAAATCCAATCAAGAAATCATCAGGATATCCTTGTGTTGCTTAACACTATACTTGCATTTTTGTGCATCCTCAACAATGTTATCATCATTAGTCTTGATCAAATCATCATCAATCCATCATCATATTTGGGATATCTTTCCCAATCCTTGTGTTGCTTAACACTATCCTTGCATTGTTGTGCATCCTCAACAATGTTATCATCATCAATCCTAATCAATCCTAATCAATCAAATCCTTGCATTGTTGTGTATCCTCAACAATGTTATTATCATCATCATCAATCCATCAATCAGATTTATCAACCCTAGCTTGGTTTTCAACAAAAATCCTAAATAGAGAACTAATATCATCACACACATCCATATCCAAATCGTCAAAATCATGCGAAAAATCTAAAAACATCTAGAACATATCAAAAAATCAAAAAAAATTCAAAAAAGACATCAAAAAATCCAAAAAACATTCGAAAAAGACATCAAAATCCAAAAACATCCAAAATCATATCAAAATCCAAAAACAAGTCAAAAATCATAAAAATATCAAAAACATTGGAATCCAAACTACGTCGTCTCTGAGCTTAAACATAGGCAAGGCTAATCTTTGATCAGCCCCTGAGACATCAAAATCCAAAAAAATTCATAAAATCTTAGAAAATCCCAAAAACATTTTAAAATTTGAAAAATTAAAACATTTGCAAAATCTTCAAAAACACCAAAACAACCTCCAAAACATTGCAAAATGTCAAAAACATCCAAATATTTGAAAAATCACGCATCATCTCCTTTCTCGAAATAATCAATCATCCATAATAAACTGATCATCCACCTTCATCCTTTGGAAAACAAAAGCGAGAAACAATCAATAATTAGCAAAAGAAACTCAAATGCAAAATCAAAATCGAAACAACAAACTTCCAAGAACAAAATCAAACTCTTGATCATTTTCAAACATGTTAGTCAACCTTATATCAATAGCCTATCAATCAAGCTTATCAACCCATCATCATCATATACAATGCATGTCTAGGATATATCATTACCGACAATGGGCATCATTTTGGATATCACCTTGGATTCTTATCAAAAACAAATCCCTTTGGCTAGAAGGGGTATATGAAGAACATTGGCGGCTTTTTGCATACTTGATTTTTCTTTTGATTTATCTTATTATTGCTCCATTCCGAGGACCTCTGATGATATCGAAATGAAGGATTTAGAGAGGGAATGGGGCAATGATCATTATCTTTTATGCTACTTGTGCTTGTTGATTTGTTCTTGTAATATAACTTGGCGAATACTTGCTTTGTTAGATATGTCGTCCTAGCAATTGGTTTTTTACCTGTGTCGAAGTGTGAAGGAATTTTGCATCCTAAATACTCCAGAGTATGTCGAGGTGAACGAAATTTTTGAGTTGAAGTCCATCGCACTAGGTAGAATGCCATCCACTTCTTTATTGATGCATTGTACTATGTGTTATCAAAAATAATAAGTAGCCCTTTTAAAATCCCAATCCTTGATAAGAAAATCATCATCTATCTCTCATAAACCATCATCTCTAGCTTGTTGGAACCTCTTGTCATCATCTAATTTATTCTTTTTACTAACCTTCCACAACCTCATGAATAGTTAATCATCATCATCAATGCATCCATAGGTGCATCCAAAAAGCATCCGATTATACATATCATTCATATCATGCTCCAATAGGGATATGCATTGCATTTGCATCATCATCATAATATAGATCGTTAGTCCTAGCATCTTCATAAATCATACATTTGCATAATCATGGCATATCATCATCCATCTTATCAATCATCACATCATATCATCATTTAAGTGGTTTAGGATAATATAGATTGGTTATTCTAAGCATCTTAAAACCATCTCATTCGCGTCATCGCCGTAACCATGATTTTGAACTAACATTGAGATCAGCCTTCCGTCGAATCTTTTAAGCTCCTAATATTTCTCAGGAAATGTACTAGTGTACTTATTTATTCGAGATCAACCTTCAAATCGAATCTTTTTGCTCAATGAATTTCGAGGGCAATGTACGGATACTTCTTTCGGTAGGGCATCGAAAAATCAAAAAAAATTAGTACGATGCGTGACAAGTTTATTCTTTGAACCAATCACGGCAAATTGCATTGCTTCAAGAGGGGAAAATTTAGACATGCAAAATTAGCATCATGCATTTGATTAGGTCATATTCTGTCCATTCAATCAAATAAATCAAGTTTATTTATCAATCTCTCCTAAAGTCACCAACATATTAAATAAATCCATTTGATCATCACCCTCCTTGATTAAATAAATCAATCATTTATTTAATTAAATATGAAATTCCATCCCACATTTGATTTAAATAAATCAAAATATTTAGAGATCAAATGGTTCAAAATCACTAATCATCATCTAAGTTAAGCTAATCCACGATTAACCTAATCTAACCACCATCACATCCTCTAACACCACATTTGCCAATAAATAATTTTAATTAATTTATAAATTCATCATTTTTCTTTCAACTTAGTAAAAAATGGAATATTCCATCAAGTTTGAATATTAAGAGAGAGTTGACTTGTCCCTTACAACATGTATGCTTCTAAGCTTACATGTCCCCCTCTCAGCATTTAATTCTGTGAATTTCAAGATTTGAATCTCCACGGCACATTGGCCAAACTTGCATTCCTCGACCTATCCTGAGTTGTAGGTGGCCTCTTTTCATTAAGTTTGTTTTTAGTCCCATCCTCCATGTTTGGAATTCTTCTGTCATTCTATCTTATATAAATAGAGATCATCCCATTCAGTTTAATCCTCCACAGAAGCAGCATTCATCTCACAACACTACAATCTCATGAAGTGCTCTCACCTCACATTTGGTAGTTTGTCCATTGCATCCCTCATCATTACATTATCAGGGGTTAGGAAAGGATTCTTTCCACATCAAAAGAAGCACCAATCCACTATGGGATGAATGAAGTATCTTTTTTTTATGCTCTCCAGTAGTTTGTGTTGTTATCTTGTTTATGAAGGCATGATGCATTATTTCATGAGCATTTAGAAAATTTGTATGCACTAACTTATTCTTTATAGGAGTTTAGAATCATTTCACAGTTTATGGGTGCTCACACCTTCTATTTAAGTTCTAGATTGTTGAAGTTGGGGATACCTATCATATACCTTCAATTCGGCTTCCCGGAGTTTGGATCGAGGCTAAAATAGTCCCATCTTAGAATGATCTATTCGAGCGAATAGACCAAGTATGATTTCATATAAGGTGAAGTCTTCTTCACATACAAATTACTCGTATGGCATTGTTTGATCATTCACTTATGCCCAATGGGGTGGTTTCTGCTCAATAAGGTTACCAAGTCCTTGGTAATCCTCATAGAATCACTATGCCAAAGGTTCTTGGGGAGCCGTTACCTTTGCCCTTTTCTCATTAGCCAATATTGATTATTAAGATTATTGCATTTGAAGGAGGTCTACATCCATGCTGGCATAGTGCTTGATTCTCTCTTCCATTTCATTGAAGGTAGGTATGTGAAGGTTCCCTATTGGCTTGGCTGATAGATCAACTGGTACAATGCCATCATGCTTGTCTACAATTCTTCTAATTATCTTCTTGATATACCTCTCTACATCTTAATACGAGCTCAAGAGAAATGAAGCGGTCGAACCGAAATCCTTGGCCAATCCACTTGTTCTAATTCTTTTGGCATTTTTCTATGGTGGGTTGACAATAACCCTCTACTTGAACTCATCGATATCTATATGCTCCAAGTTGGTATTTTAGATCCTCTTTCCGGTTGTAGTTTATCTTTTATTGAGGGATCCTTGGAATTTGTATTTCATTTGGTCAAATTATCTTTTACCACACACCTTAGTAGCTTTCTTTCCTTTTCCTTTTCTATGGCCTCACGAAGGTCTTACTGACTCGTCCATATATCCTAGACAAAGGAGGAGAAATAAGCACATTCAAGCATAAAACATGAGGAGGGTTAGTCAAATACAACAAAATGATGTCATATCGAGATAATTCATCATTCGAGGTCCTATCATTTCTTCGAGATCATTCGTTAGTCATTCATTTGAGTGAAGTGTAATGCCTGGCCAAAGGGTGTGGACTTCCATAGGCTAGTAGCCATTCTAAAGGTCTGTTGTAAAAGTGGCGACCAATCGGGGCATGGCGACCCATAGTTCCACACGGCCTTGAATTTGGTCTGGGTGCAGTCCATCGAGGAGGTCAGTGGTGTTCAGCCGCGTAGGTCAAAATCCTTTTTTGAAGCTTTGGTGTTAAGCTCATAATTTTTAAGCATCGGGTCGGACCATGAGAACAAGAGTGGGTTTGTCCGACTTGGGGCTCTATTGTGAAACAACCTTGTGGCAGGTGGCTGACCCACAAGGCGTGATTCATATCTTGAATCACAATTTCAGCGAAGAAACATCCTCCCCAACAGTGGCTCGGGGCCATTTGGATGAATGCGGGCTAGATGGTGTGGGAAGGAATTTATGTTGGTTGTCTAAAAATGATAGAAGATGGGCCAAAGTCCCCTAGGAAATTAGGCATCATTGGGTCTGAGGAGCTGAATTGCTTGTTTTACCCGGATAGTTAAAAGGAAGATAATGGGATTAAGACCACATAGTGGACCAATGGGGATCAATGTCCATTTGGAATTTAGGGTAAGAAAAGAGTCACATCAAATGACTTCCACGAGAGCCATTACCTGGGCTTGATAGTTTTCCATTTTCACATTTAGGCTTGATGGGAATGAAACTAAGATTTAATGAGAATGATGAGGTGGTGACCCGTGCCATTTGGAATAAAAAATAACCATAGTGGGCTACAGAATTCCTTATTAGGGCACACCTTTCGTCCAACACCCAAGTCCATTTTGAGTTGCAAGGAGATTGGATGACAACGGTGAAGTCGGACCCATCGTTTGAAAGGAAGGATGTTTAGAGGTTTTTCATCGTTTGAGTAGTCATTTGAACAATGATGAAGGTCAATGGAAACCACAAAGGATAGTCCATCTTAAATAGGTTCTCTTTGTTTAGAGCTGGATAAATTCATGGAGGTGAGGCTGTTGGAGGTGGGCCAGGTTCCAGGTGCATTGAGACCATTTTGAATGAAAGCGAATCAGAATGAAAATCCACATCTGAGTACACAAGAGAGAACTCTACAAACCGAAATCAGGACTTAGGCATTTTGGCATGGCCCGGAGCTCGTCGAAGGCTGATCATGGTGAGACCCGCAATGGAAGGAAGGCACTAGATAGCAGGTTGGAATGCTTGTACATCAACAACATCCTAAAAGTGACCCAATACTATCGGACACAATGGGGTTAGGGGCATTGGCCAATTTTAAATTTTGGTGGTTTGAGGAAAATGATAGTAGTGGGCACATTGCGGGCCCACAATGCATGAACACCTTGGTTTAAGAATGGTCGTGGGAGGTTTAGGTCCCACAAGCCCCCCAAAAATTATTTCAAAGGTTTTCTCAAAATTTGAAGACATGGGTTTTGACCACCGATGTTTTCTCTAGCTAATTTTTAAGTTTTCTTTCCAAGATTTAACAACTTTCTATAGAAATTAAAGAAAACTCAAAGTATGGCTTGCGGCGGAAGACTGAACTGTAAAACTTGATGAAGATGGATGAGCAAACAACAAACAAATTCTTTGAGTCAGCGAAGGAGCTCGACGAGCGTGACGACGGTGTTGGTCGGAGGCTCTGACTGCTTTCTAGAATTCTGACAAGTGAAAAAGATAGCTCCAAATGGGATATTTATAGATTTTGCATCATTTAATTCATGCCATTAATGTGGGTACAATGAAAAATGCAATTTTTGAGCTTGCATTTCAAGAAGGGTTGTGGGAAAGGTGGAGTTCGCATAGCGGACGACTCCCCAGACTTGGTCGTCAAGTAGGTTAGCAATCAAAAATGGAATAGGATGGTGTGGGTCTCACCGGGCAGGAGGATGCACAGAGTTGGCCATTTGAAATGGTGAAAGAAAATCGACACTTCACATAGAGATACCTACATGGGTGGACTTGCAGTGCCAAGAGAATGACAACTTTAAAGCGTGAAGGAAAACAATTAGGGAAATCCACAAAGGCCTAAGGCTTTGAAAATTTGAGGGTAGAAAAACTTGGTCAACTCAAGATGATCCTTCTAAGACTCATTAACCACTTAAGACTCAAAAATAGGGGGCATGCAAAATGAGGCGGTGACAAAAGTGACCCAGTGAAGTGAAAAGAGAGAGAGTCCCCATTCCAAATGAGGCATGTGTGTTATAGGAACAAAAGAAATTATATTCTAAGGGGGAGAAATAGAAAAGTGTACTTAGAGCTTGTATGTTTCCTTTGATGTATTTTCACATCATGTGTTGCCATCAATGACAAAGGGGGAGATTGTTGAGAGAATGGAAAGATTGAAGGTGTTGTCATTGATGTCAACCAGTCAACTAGTTATCCACTAGTTTTTGTTGGTTGTATATGTCGAGGATATTGAGAAAATTGTAATAAAGATATGTTGCAGGTGTCTAGTGGTTGCTTTAGGTTTTGGTCTAGATTTACTCCTATGATTTTGCAGAATTTCACATATGTTTTTCATGGGTGTTAGAAGATGCTATATCCATATTTTTTAGTTGTTGATTTGTTGTACAATGCAAGTTGTGTTCATGAGTTGTGAACTATGGTTTTCTATGTTTTTGGTTGAGGTCTAGGAGAAATGTTGTTTGTTTGGATTTCTCTTTGATGAAGTATTATGGTGTGTGGTTTTAAATTTGAGTTTCCCTAATTGTATTGAAGTTCATTTTCATATTTGGAAAGTTTGTTCTTAATGGTTCTATGTGTTCTACACTGGTTTGGTTGACCTTGTGTGAAATACTACTTTCGAGGATGATGAAGCATGTTGGATCTATTTGGGTCCCTATGAAGTGTGTGTTTAGGTCACCCTCATTCTAATTCCAACCTAGGATATTTTTGTGTTGGCCTAATTTGAATTTTAATTTGGATGGTTGAGTTTGGGTAAGTTTCAAAGTTGAAGATGGTATAAATTCCAGATGAGTTAAGTGATAGAAAATATACAAGAGTGAAGAAGAAGAGAGATAAGAGAAAAGAGAAAATATAGTTTGGTGCGACATTGATTCTATTCAGTAAGTGTGTGTGTTGTGAGTGTGGGAGATTAGTGTGAAGCTTAATGTTGAGTTTCTAAATGCAATGAGTAGAAGATGAGCTCTATCATTCATGAAATTTGATCAAGTGATTATGGTGGAATCCTTTGTTGCATTGGGATTTTATTCTCTCTATGACAAGTCTTCTTTGTATTCTTTGTATCTCTATGGTAGTGAGCCCTCTGAGTTGTTAGCCTTGTTGGACAGTGAGTCCTTGTTATGGATAGTGAGTCCTTATTTTTGGAAGCGAGCCTTATTTCAAGGAGTGAGCCTTTTGTAATTGGTTTTGATATTCTCTATAGTGTGAGTTAATCCTAACCATGTTTTTTCCCTCATTTGGTTTTCCATGTAAATCTAGTGTTATTGTGTTTGTGTTGGATTTAAGCTTCTGCATTGGCATTTGATGATTAATAATTTAAGTAGTATTAAGTACTAGTTTTGGTGATTGAATTAAAGGTTTAATTCTATGACAATTGATTCACCCCCCCTCTTAGTTGTCCTATTCAACAAAATTCTTACCTCTTCCACATAATTTCTTTTCATAGAAGTACTATTGCACTCAACAGTGTATGCATCAAACTTATATAATGTGCCATATTTGACACCTCTAGCAATCACCATAGAACCTATAACCATCTTGCATCCTGCATCAAAAAATACTGCCTACACACATAAATATTTTAGTTTTCTCATAGTTAATAAAGTTTGTACTAATCTAGGGATATGCAACTCACCATTAATCCTTTTTATTCTACCATCAAAAAACCTAATTCTAAATTTACTATGGCCAAAAATATTTAAATAAGAGTCACCACTCAAGTACACCTTACTCCATCAAATTATTCATATTCAAAAGACCAATAACTATTAAAGGTCGGATGGAAAGATACACCTAAGTCAATTAACCATGCATTATTACCTGCATGAGTTGCCAAAGCTACAATGAATGCATCGCCTTCTTTCTTCTCAAACACATTTTTGCAATAGTGACATGAATACATACCAAAAGGTACCTCAAGGGATGGTGAAGGATGTCTTATATTGATTTTCTAGGTTAATATGAGTTTGGTTGTAGCTATAGAATCCATCCATAAAGGATAATAAGGCATGGCCTACATTTGAATCTACAATTACATCGATATTAGGCAATGAAAATTCATCCTTAAGAGAATCCTTATTGAGATCATGGAATTATATGAAAATGTGGGTACAACCATTAGGTTTACTAATGGTAACTATATTTGATATCCAAGGTGAATAGTCAATCAGATGGATAAAGCCAACGTTTAGAACCTTTTCAATCTTAGTCTTGAATAATAAAGTGACCTTGGGATTCATTTTATAGATCTTTTGTTCAATGGGCTTGGCATCGAGACATATAACAATATTATGAACTATCATAGATTCATCAATATAGGGCGTGTCCTCATACAACCAATTGAATATATCAAGATGAGAATGCAATAAATCAACATCTTATTTAGACTCTTCTAAAGAGAGATATTTCCCAATCTTTATCACATTTTTAGAAGATTTAGGATAAATGAGAACATCATAAGTATACTCTTTAAGGAGAGTACTATGATCTTTAGGATGAGGTGTAGGAGTAATATTATCTATATTAGATAAAGGGTGAACCATAGATTTTAAGGTGCATGGAATGCTATGTCTCTTTGCTCAATTAGGGTCTTTCACCTAAAGGAAAAAGACAGATCCCACAACACAAAATCTAGGTGGTTCACTCAATCTCAGGTATGTATGATGAAATTATTTCTAAACACAATGATCTAGATGCATCAAACTAATGAACACTATTGATTATTGAATGGAAACTAAAGAAATATAACTTGTTTGAAAACACATTGTGTAATGCAGAAATGGACTAGAAATCAAAATTGAATCTAGAAGAGAATGAAACTAAAAGTGTGCACCTGAGAAATGGATGGAGATTGGAAATGACTTCTGAAATGTTGATAATCCTAATTTTTAGGCTTGGTGAGACTCATTTTCCATTCTGGGTGAATCAGTCCCAGTTCTGTAAAACTATTCTGGAACCCGTTTCAGACAAATGGGTGTCTAAAAGTGCAGAAAACCAAAAACAAGCCTGAAAGTGGGACTCATTAGCCACCCATGGAAAATGAGTCCACTTTTGAATTTCTAAATGTTCAAAGGTGGAAATAGGAGCCTTCGGTCTGTACTTTCTACTTCTTCAAGTGTCCAATTCTGAAACTATCAAATTCAAGCCTGAAAGTGAAATTTTGTAGGTATTTTGACTTATCCAATGAAGAGATGAATTGAAAAACTTTCTAATGCAATATTTAATGATTTCTAAGCCCCTAAGATGTCTAAATCTACAAACAAACAAGACAAGAGAGAGAAATGTTGAATGTTAGGGCATGGGGGTTTGCCTTGGTCAAACCCCTTTTAGGTAATTAAACCAAAATAGAGAAATAACATAATGAAGCATGCAATAATGGATTCAATACCTTTCCATGATGTTTGATCTTGAATTTATACAATAAAACATGAAGAATCTACCCTTGAATGTTTGAAAATTGCTATCTTAATGACTTGAAATGATGAAAGGTTCCCTAATTTGATTGACTTGAGATGGAAGAATGACGGATGAATAATGAAGAATGGTTATGATTTAGGGTTTAGAGAGTTGATTTTATAGGAAATTCACCTTATTAGCCCATAAATTGGATCCCCAAGGCCGCCATGAAAGAATATTAAACTTAATTTCTAGTCTTTCCTCTTCAAAACTCAAAATTAACCCAAATGGGACTCATTCACCACTTTGGGCGAATCAGTTTGACCTAGAAGGGACTCATTCACCACAGGTGGTGAATTAGTCCTAGTGGGGCCCATTTTCTAGCTAGAATGCTAGGAAGTTAAGAAATAATTTTTATATTACTTTGTCAGGTATTTCATCAAATATTGCCTCAAGATGCACAATATGGGGTAATAGGGGCCTATTAGTGATGATGCAAAGCTCAATTAGGGCTTGGGACACGAAATTTAATGTGAAAGTGTGATTAAATACACTTTAGAACACTAAAATGAGGTCCACATAGCCTAGGAAGGCACAAGAACCAATGCGGATGTGCAAGACACATTACAACACTAGTTTTTAACATTAAGTTTATTTTATGAGCCTTCTAGATTGATGTGATGATGTAGTTAAATATGTTTTATAATGTTGAACTAAGGAAAATGGGTTCATTAAGACTATAAAAGCGTGAAAGTCCTTTACAACACTTTACAACACCTTTACAAGACATTGTTAGATGCATTTGAAAGGGTCCAAGACCTAGTGTGGATGTGAAAAACACCTCACAACACCAAATCAAGGCCTCATTAAGTTCAATTTATCATTAATTGTTACCAAATCAAGAAAGTTTCCTTTTTTCTATGGTACATTTAGCCCCCACTTTAGTGAGAGGATGAACTTGCTTCAAACTCACACTAAAGTAGAAATTCAAGAGAGATCCAAGTGTATAGATGCAAATGACAAAGAATGACAAATATCAAGAAGGAAATCAAGCCCCCAAGATCCAAGATCTTATGTCAAACCATCAAGATACATAATCATACAATGGAAAGAACTAGGAAGAAGAGAAAGATGAAAATGAAAAGGTGGATCAAGCTCCGATTGTTTGTCCAACTAGTTATGGATCAAATCTAAGTTGTTTGTCCAAAAATAAAATGCATACTCACTCTGGGGCAATGGAACTATTGGTTGTTCGTCAGGTAAGAAAGCCCAAAAGGTGAGAAACATACACTCGACTGGTATGTACTCACAAACACATAGGTGGCTATGGGGAAAGTCATGCCTTGGAATGGGCTTCCCGCTCAATCATACCAAAGTTATACCTCCTGATAACTTTAATAAAGGTGCCACAAAGGAAAATTATTTTCGAGCTCTATGAACTAAGAAAAACTTTGTATGCTTGACACTCATAGACATTATTAATGCAAAATAGTGCAAGGATTGTTCAAAGTGATTTTGCTTAGTTTGTGCAATGTCCCATCTTAGGGAACATTGTGCCTAATGCTTCCAAGAGAGGAAAAGTGCAAATGGTCTCATCTTGTTCCCAAGAGAGGATAAGTGCAAGGTCTCATCCTAGGGAACATTGTACCAAATGTGTCCAAGAGAGAGAATCACAAGAAAAAGAAAATCACAAAATGAAATGTGAGTGGTGATGTATGCCTTGACTTTAAAGTAGTTGTGAACACTAGTATTGTGAGCAATTTCTTTAAATTAGAAGAAGAGGACATGAGAGCTTACACGGAAAGCCCTATGTCGGGTCATATGCTTTTAATAAGCTATGTCATGAAAAAGGGAAGTATGCCATATGCAAGCCAAGTTAAGGCATGTCGTCCACATCCCAAGCTTGCTTTTATGTATTCATGAAAGGTTAATGACTAGTCAAAGAAGGAAACCACAAGTGACACATGAGGATAAGGCTACATAACCCCTTGCCCCCACTAAGTGCAGGACAAGGGTGAGACAAAATTATTGATGAAAGAAATGGTAGGGTGAAAATATGTATCAATTAGAGGAACTAGGTGCCCCAACATGAGGAAGCATACCAAACTCCTTAAGATGTTGAATTTTAAAACTCAAAGCCTTACATTCATTAGTGAAGTGACCATGAATTCTATGATATGCACAAAATGAAGTATTGTAAGAGCATTTATTTCGAGTTCTAGGGGGAAGGGTGATCATGTGATCTTGGAGGAGTCTTAAAAAGATTCCCTCTTGATCAATGGTAGAAGGCGGTCTTGTGGTTTACGTCAAAGATACATTTTTCTTAGCATTAGATGTCATACTTACACAAGTTTCTCTAGATTGCAAGATTTTATTCTAACTCGTATAGGAGGAGGGAAAATATATGGAACTAAAATCATTGGTTTCTTGCAATATGACATTGACATTAAGTGAATATTTTATTGTTTGGATGGCTTGTAAAGGAGAGCAATCAAGACCACTAGTGTCGAGGAGTTTAGGATGGATGACTATTAAGGATGATTTAGGAGTATGTTGTGTGAGATTGTGGATGTTGAGTGAAGGCTTGGTGATCTCTATTAAAGGAAAATAACCAAGACCATGAGTGCTTTGTTGTGTGATAGGGGGTTATGTGCAAGATCATGATGGTCTAAAAATTGGTGATATGATGGGTATGTGGCTGACAACTTTTTTTACACTTAATTAATGAAACGAAAAGGGTTTTTAAAGGAGATTCTTATATTTCCACCAATATAAATTATGATTTACTTTAAATTTAATGAATAATTATTATTCAAGTCCTGATTAATAGGCTAATTGAAAAACGTCTATAGATTTCAAACAATATCACATTTTTTTAATCTAAAACATGTCTCACATTCTATGCTTCACATACTATAGAATTAACAAAAAAAAATGAATTTCATGAAGTTTTGACCATGTTAAGGTGGTTAGACATACAATTTTTTATATTTTTTAAAATTTGTAATAAAAATCATAAATAATTATTTACTTGGAAAAAAAATTACAAAAAATATACATAGCGATGAGACAGGTCCTCTATATATCTAAAATATTATAAAAAAATATTATCATTTTATTGTGGTTGGGAGGTGGAAAGATGCCTACTTATTTTTTCCCTAAAATTTAAATACTATTGTGTTGAAATTTCAAATTTTCACCAACTAGATTTAAAAAAAAAAAACCTAGTAGTTTAGAAACTTCATTCAATTTGCTACAGATTCTATTCTTACATAAATAAAATAGATAACTTATTCAAATTTTTACATCAAGTTGCCTAACTCTGATTTTTCTAATTTTTTTGCCACTTAAGGGCCTATTTTTTCCATGATGATCCTACACATACCCAGGGTCTATAGGGTTACAGATACCTTGTTTGTTAGCACCACATCCTTTTCCACTATAGCCAAGTTATTTCAAAAGTTCATACCCTTTTCCATAAAGCTTTTTCATTTCTTTGGGATTAGGTGGTGGTTGGTGATAATCGTCGTCAAAGGTGGTTGTGTAGTTTGGTGTGCTATCTAAAGTGGTTGAGGTGGATTCTTTCAAAAGGTCGTCTGAGTTTGGTGTTGACATGACTGTTGTGTCTTTTCCCATATTTGAATCTTTGTGGATGATTTTGTATTCACCCATGAAGTCATGTTTGAAATCCAAGGAACCCCAATCATCTTCTAAAAGCATCATGACTTGTTCAATATGTTGTTGTTTGTTTGTTTGTTGTTTGAGTTCCACTTGTGTTATTGGTGTTAATGTATTCAAGGAGTTCTCTTTGGCTTTCTCAAGTTGCAAGACACTATAAGGCTCATGATCAACGTCAAGTGTGCACACTTTGTTGTTGTAGATGTATTTCATTTTCTTATGAAGAGTGGAAGGCACACCATTCATTGCATGAATCCACGACATGCCTAGAAGAAGGTTATATGAAAGATCATGAGGCATAACCTGGATTTGTGTGTTCAATGTGACTTCTCCAACTGTAATAGGTAAGGTGATCACACCAAGCAATGTCTTTTCAACATTTCCAAAGCCCTTAGTAGATAAATATGTGGGTTGAATTTTTGACTTATCCACAAGAAGCCTATCCAAAAGGTTTACGCTACACACACTAAGGGTTGAGCCATTATTGATATGGTTTCACTGTATCCCTATCCAATTGTATTGAGCAATGATCATGAATGCTTCATTTTTTTTTTGCACATCCAAAGTGGGGAGCTCACTTAGGTGGAAAACACTGTCAACATTTATTCCTTGGATCATGGTGGTTATGTTAGTTGGTTGTGCATTAGAAGGGACATGAACTTCTTGCAAGGTTGCTTGGATCATGTTGTGATAGTGATGGGATGCTTCAATAAGATCCCATAAGGATATCTTAGCAGGAGTATTCTTTAGTTGTTCAACAAGATTGTACTCTTGAATGTGTGAATTTAAGCGAGGATCTCTAGGAAAAATGGGATTTGGCAAAGGTAAGGATGTTGGTGTGGGTTGTTGTGGTTATGGATTATTTCTAGTGCTATATGAATGAGCAACAGTATTATGACTTAGTTGCTATGAAACATTAGTTTGAGGTGGGTAAAG
>VDFB02036495.1:128620-143926 GCA_007258455.2 Sequoia sempervirens
TTTGGCCACTCATGCAGGTAATGATGCATGGTTAATTGACTTAGGTGTATCTTTCCATGTGACCTTTAATAGTTATTGGTCTTTTGAATATGAAGAATTTGATGGAGGTAAGGTGTGCTTGGGTGGTGACACTTATTTAAATATTTTTGGCCATAGTAAATTAAGAATTAAGTTTTTTTATGGTAGAATAAAAAGGCTTAATGGTGAGTTGCATATCCCTAGATTAGCACAAAATTTATTATCTATGAGAAAACTAAAAGATTTATGTGTGTAGGCAATATTTTTTGATGCAGGATGCAAGATGGTTATAGGTTCTATGGTGATTGCTAGAGGTGTCAAATATGGCACATTATATAAGTTTGATGCATGCACTATTGAGTGCAATAGTACTTCTATGAAAATAAATTATGTGGAAGAGGTAAGGGTTTTGTTGAATAGGACAACTAAGAGGGGGGGTGAATCAATTGTCATAGAATTAAACATTTAATTCAATCATCAAAACTAATACTTAATACTGCTTAAATTATTAATCATCAAATGCCAATGCAGAAGCTCAAATCCAACACATAAACACAATAACACTAGATTTACATGGAAAACCAAATGAGGGAAAAACCATGGTTAGGATTAACTCACACTATAGAGAATATCAAAACTGATTACAAAAGGCTCACTCCTTGAAATAAGGCTCACTGCCAGAAATAAGGACTCACTATTCATAACAAGTACTCACTGTCCAACAAGGCTAACAACTCAGAGGGCTCACTACCATAGAGATACAAATAATACAAAGAAGACTTTTCATAGAGAGAATAAAATCTCAATGCAACAAAGGATTCCACCACAATCACTCGATCAACTTGCATGAATGATAGAACTCATCTTCTACTCATTGCATCCAAAAACTCAACATTAAGCTTCACACTAATCTCCCACACTCACAACATGCACACTTATTGAATATAATCAATGTCACACCAAACTATACTTTCTCTTTTCTCTTATCTCTCTTCTTCTTCACTCTAGTATATTTTCTATCACTTAACTCATCTGGAATTTATACCATCTTCAACTTTGAAACATATCCAAACTCAACCATCCAAATTCAAATTCAAATTAGGGCAACACAAAAATATCCTAGGGTGGAATTAGAATGAGGGTGGCCTAAACACACACTGCATAGGGACCCAAATAGATCCAACATGCTTCATCATCCTTGAAAGTAGTATTTCACACAAGGTCGGCCAAACCAGTGTAGAACACATAGAACCATTAAGAACGAACTTTCCAAATACAAAAATAAACTTTAGTACAATTAGGGCAACTCAAATTTAAAACCACACACCATAAGAATTCATAAAAGAGAAATCCGGACAAACAACATTTCTCCTAGACCTCAACCAAAAACACAGAAAACCATAGTTCACAACTCATGAACACAACTTGCATTGTACAAAAAATCAACAACTAAAAAATATGGATATAGCATCTTCTAACACCCATGAAAAACATATGTGAACTGCAAAATCATAGGAGTAAATATAGACCAAAACCTAAAGCAACCACTAGACACCTGCAACATATCTTTATTACAATTTTCTCAATATCCTCGACATATACAACCAACAAAAACTAGTGGATAACTAGTTGACTGGTTGACATCAATGACAACACCTTCAATCCATGCTCTCAACAATCTCCCCCTTTGTCATTGATGGCAACACATGATGTGAAAATACATCAAAGAAAACATAGAAGCTCCAAGTACACTTTTCTATTTCTCCCACTTAGAAGATAATTTATTTTGTTCCTATAACACACACGTCTCATTTGGAATGGGGACCCTCTCTCTCTTTTCACTTCACTAGGTCGCTTTTGTCACCACCTCATTTTTCATGCCCCCTATTTTTGAGTCTTAATTGGTCAATGATTCTTAGAAGGATCATCTTGAGTTGACCAAGTTTTTCTACCCTCAAATTTTCAAAGCCTTAGGCCTTTGTGGATTTCCCTAATTGTTTTCCTTCACACTTTAAAGTTGTCATCCTCTGGGCACTGTAGGTCCACCCATGCAAGTCTCTCTATGCGGAGTGTCAATTTTCTTTCACCATTTCAAATGGCCAACACTGTGCATCCTCCTGCCTAGTGAGACCCACACCCTCCTATGCCATTTTTGATTGCTGACCTACTTGACGACCAAGTCTAGGGAGTCATCCGCTATGAAAACTCCACCTTTCCCACAACCCTTCTTGAAATGTGAGCTCAACAACTATATTTTCCATTGTACCCACATTAATGGCATGCATTAAATGATAAAAAGTCTATAAATATCCCATTTGGAGCTATCTTTTTCACTTTTCAGAATTCTAGAAAGCAGTCAGAGCCTCCCACCAACACCGTCGTTACACTCGCCGAGCTCCTTTTTCGATTCAAAGAATTTGTTCATTGTTTTCTCATCCATCTTCATCAATTTTTATAGGTCTTTCTTCCACCACAAGCCATACTTTGAGTTTTCTTTAATTTCTATAGAAAGTTGTTAAATCTTGGAAAGAAAACTTAAAAATTGGCTAGAGCAAACATCGGCAGTCAAAACCCATGTCTTCAAATTTTGAGAAAACCTTTGAAATACTTTATTGGGGGATTGTGGGACCTGAACCTCCCATGACCATTCTTGAACCAAGGCATTCATGCCCTGCAGGCCCGCAATGTGCCCACTACTATAATTTTCCTCAAACCACCAAAATTTAAAATTGGCCAATGCCCTTTAACCCTATTGTGTCTGATAGCATGGGCTTCCGCCTTTAGGATGTTGTTGATGTGTTGCCATTCCAAACTGCTATCTAGTGCCTTCCTTCCATTGGGTGGGTCCTACCCCGGTGATCGTCGATCGAGCTCAGTCATGCCAAAATGCCTAAGTCCTGACTTGTTGTAGAGTTCTCCTTGCAGACTTCCGTATGTGGATTTTCGTCCTAGATTCGTCATTCCAAATGGTCTTCACGACCCAACTGTCCACCCAACAGGCCTCACCTCCATGAATTTCATCTGAGCTCTAAACAAAGAGAACCTATTTAAGATGGACCATCCTTTGTGGGTTTCCATTGACCTTTCACTATTGTTCAAATGACTACTCAAAACGATGAAACCTAAACATCCTTTCAAACGATGGGTCCTGACTTCACCGTTGTCATCCAATCTCCCTTGCACCAAAATGGACTAAGTGTTGGACTTAAAGCAGGTGCCCTATTGCGGAATTCTTTGTGTAGCCCACTATGGTTATTTTTTTATTCCAAATGGCATTGGGTCACCGTCTCACTGTCTCATGGGGCCCGTAGTTTCCATCTCTATCTGAGCCCAAATGAAAAATGGAAAACTATCAAGCCCTAGGTGGGTTGCCTCCTGTGGGAAGTCATTTGCAGACTTTTTTCTTGCTCCTGCAATTCCAAAATGGACATTGACCCCCATTGGTCCACTATGCAGGGTCTAATCCCAACATCTTCCTTTAACTATCTGGTAAAAAACAAGCAATTCAATAGCCCCTCGTGGACCCAATGATGCTGACCTCCCTAGGGGGACTTTGGCCTTACCTCTATCATTTTAGACAACTAACATAAAATTCCTTCCCACACCATCTAGCCTGCATTCATCCAAATGGCCTGAGCTTTAATGTTAGAGTGATGTTTTCTGTTGAAATTGTGGGACCCGCATGGCGGAACGCTACTTGTGGGTCGCCACCTTGCCAAGGTTGTTTCATACAATAGAGCCTCAAATGGACAAACCCACTCTTGCTCCTGCGGTCCTGGGACCCGCATGCTTAAAATATGAGCTTAACACGCCCAAAGCTTCAAAAGGATTTTGACCTACGTGCTGAAATTACCTGACCTCCTCGATGGACCCCACCTTGTGACCAAATCTTGGCACAGGTGGAACTATGTGGGTCGTCATGCCCTGATTGTCGTCACTTTTACAATGACCTTTAGAATGGCTACTAGCCTATGGAAGTCCACACCCTTGGGCTTGCATGGCCATAACTTCACTAAATGAATGACTAACGATGATTCGAAAGAAATGATAGGACCTTTGAATGATGAATTATCTGATATGACATCATTTTTGTTGTATTTTGACTAACCCTCCTCATGTTTTTATGCTTGAATGTGCTTATTTCTCCTTTGTCTATAGGATATATGGATCTAGCTGCAAGACCTTCAGAGGTGGCCATAGAAAAGGAAAAGGGAAAGAAAGCTACTAAGGTGTGTAGGGGTAAAGAAGATACGGATCAAATGAAATACAAATTCCAAGGGGATCCCCTCAAGTCAAAGATAACCACAAACTGGAAAGAGATCTAAAATACCAACTTGGAGCATATAGATATCGATGAGTTCAAGTAGAGGGTTATTGTCAACCCCACCATAGAAAATGCCAAAAGAATTAGAACAAGTGGATTGGCCAAGGATTTCGGTTTCCGACCTGCTCTCATTTCTCTTGAGCTCGCGATGGCATGTAGAGAGGCATATCAAGAAGATACTAGAAGAATTGTAGACAAGGATGGCATTGTACTAGTTGATCTATCAGCCAAGTCAATAGGGAAAACCTTTCACATACCTACCTTCAATGAAATGGAAGAGAGAATCAAGCACTATGAAAAAGCCACATGGGATGTAGACCCCTTCAAATGCAATAATCTTAATAATCAATATTGGCTAAATGAGAAAAGGGGCAGTGCAAACAACGTGCCCCAAGAACTCTTAAGAAGTGACTTCTATGAGGATTACCATGACTTGGTAACCTTATTGAGCAGAAACCAAATTCTATTGGGCAGGAATGATCAGCCAATGCTTACATGAGCAATTTGTGGCGGTGAAGAAGACTTCACAATTTTATATGAAATCATACTTGGTCTATTTGCCTGATGATCATTCCCAATATATGGGACTATTTCTAGCCTCGATCCAAACTCTGGGAAGCGAATTGAAGGTATATGATAGGTATCCCCAACTTCAATTCCAGAACTTAAAGAAGGTGTGAGCACCCATAAATCTGTAAACATTCTAAACTCCATAAAGAAGGTTAGTGCATACAAATTTTCTAAATGCTCCTATGAAATAATGCATCATGCCTTCATAAACAAGATAACAACACAAACTAATTGAGAGCATAAAAAAAAGATACTTATCTATCCCATAGTGGATTGGTGCTTCTTTGATGTGGAAAGAATCCCTTTCCCAACCCTTGATAATGCCAATGATGAGGATGCAATGGACAAAATCAGTTCTCAATGTGAGGAGAGTGACTTCGCATGAGATTGTAGTGCAAGTTGTGGAGATGAAATGCTAAGCTTGTGGAGGATTAAATCAATGGAGATGATCTCTATTTATAAGATAGAATGATAGAAGAATTCCAAACATGGAGGATGTGGGACTAAAAACAAACCAATGAAAAGAGGCCACTTGCCAACTTGTGATAGGTTGAGGAATGTGCAAGTTTTGGCCAATGTGCCAAAGAGGGGGAGATTCAAATTTGAAATTGTGAATTAAATGTTGAGAGGGGGACATGTAAGCGAGAAGTTATTGCTATGTTGTAAGGGACAAGTCAACTTCTCTTAATATTCAAACTTGATGGAATATTCCATTTTTTATGCCAAGTTGAAAGAAAATGATGAATTTATAAATTAATTAAAATTATTTATTGGTGCAAATGGGAAAAGCTAGAGGATGTGATGGGTGGTTAGATTAGGTTAATCAGGATTAGCTTAACTTAGATGATGATTAGGGGATTTTGAACCATTTGACTTAAATATTTTGATTTATTTAAATCAAATGGGATGGAAGGTGATTTCATATTTAATTAAATAAATGATTGATTTATTTAATCAAGGAGGGTGATGTCAGGATCAAATTTGATTTATTTAATATAAGTTGGTGACTTTAGGAGATTGATAAATAAACTTGATTTATTTGATGAATGGATGAATATGACCTAATCAAATGCATGATGCTAATTTTGCATGTCTAAATTTTTCCCCTCTTTGAAGCAATGTACTTGCTGCATTGGTTCAAAGAATAAACTTGTCACGATCAAAATTAATTTTTTTTTGATTTTTTGGATGCCCCAGCGGAAAGAAGTACACTGGTACATTGCCCCCTCGAGAAATTGAGCAAAAAGATTCGATTTGAAGGTTGATCTCGCAATAAATAAGTACACTAGTACATTTCCCCCTTGAGAAATAGAGCGAAAAGATTCGATTTGAAGGTTGATCTCGCAATAAAGAAGTTCAAAATCGATGGTTACGATGATGACGCAAATGAGATGGTTTTAAGATGCTTAGAATAACCAATCTATATTATCCTAAACCACTTAAATGATGATATGATGTGATGATTGATAAGATGGATGATGTGATATGCTATGATTATGCAAATGTATGATTTATGTAGATGCTTAGACTAACAGATCTATATTATGATGATGATGCAAATGCAATGCATGTGAAATGATCGATGTTTCCTATTAAGTATGATATGAATGATATGTGGTATGCTGACAGTTTTTGGATGCACCTATGGATGCATTGATGATGATGATTAACTACTCATGACATGATGTTAGTGTCAAAAGAATAAATTAGATGATGACAAGAGGTTCCAACAAGCTGACTTTATGAGAGATGATGATGATTTTCTTATCAAGGATTGGGATTTTAAAAGGGCTACTTACCTTATTTTTGATAACACACATAGGTACAATGCATCAAGGTATAAAGAAGCAGGATGGCATTCTACCTAGTGCGATGGACTTCAACTCAAAAAACAGATAGGAGTATTCTTGTTCACACTTGACATACAAAAACCTTGCTAGGACGTACCTAACAAAGCAAGTATTCGCCAAGTTATATTACAAGAAAATCCAACAAGCACAACAGACAAAAGATAATGATCATTGCCCCATTCCTATCTCTCTAAATCCTTCATTTGGATATCATCGAGAGGTCCTTGGAATGAGCACAATAAGATAAATCAAAAGAAAAAATCAAGTATGCAAAAAAGCCAATGTTCTTCATACCCCTAGCCAAAGGGATTTGTTTTGATAAGAATCCAAGGTGATATCCAAAATGATGCCCATTGTCGGAATGATATATCCTAGGACATGCATTGTATATGATGATGATGGGTTGATAAGTTGATTGATAGGCTATTGATATAAGGTTGACTGACATGTTTGAAAATGATCAAGAGTTTGATTTTGTGTTTAAAAGTTTGTTGTTTCGATTTTGATTTTTGCATTTGGAGTTTGATTTTTGCTAACTGTTGTGATTGCTTCTATTTGTGTTGCCAAAGGATGAAGGTGATGATCAGTTTATTATGGATGATTGATTATTTCGAGTGAAAGTGAGATGGGATGCGTGGATTTTTTCAAATATTTGGATGTTTTTGACATTTTGCAATGTTTTGAGGTTGTTTTTGGTGTTTTTGAAGATTTTGCAAATGTTTTAATTTTCCAAATTTTAAATGTTTTCTCTTTAAGATTTTATGAATTTTTTTGATTTTGATTCCCTGGGGCTGATCAAAGATTAGCCTTGCCTATGTTTAAGCTCAGAGACGACGTAGTTTGGATTCCAATGTTTTTGATATTTTTATGATTTTTGACTTGTTTTTGGATTTTGATATGATTTTGGATGTTTTTGGATTTTGATGTCTTTTTCGAATGTTTTTTGGATTTTTTGATGTCTTTTTTGAATTTTTTTTGATTTTTTGATATGTTCTAGATGTTTTTAGATTTTTCGCATGATTTTGACGATTTGGATATGGATGTGTGTGATGATATTAGTTCTCTATTTAGGATTTTTGTTGAAAACCAAGCTAGGGTTGATAAATCTGATTGATGGATTGATGATGATGATAATAACATTGTTGAGGATACACAACAATGCAAGGATTTGATTGATTAGGATTGATTAGGATTGATGATGATAACATTGTTGAGGATGCACAACAATGCAAGGATAGTGTTAAGCAACACAAGGATTGGGAAAGATATCCCAAATATGATGATGGATTGATGATGATTTGATCAAGACTAATGATGATAACATTGTTGAGGATGCACAAAAATGCAAGTATAGTGTTAAGCAACACAAGGATATCCTGATGATTTCTTGATTGGATTTGATTGATCATGATTGATGAAGCTTGTTTTGAAACAAAAGATGTTTGAATGATTGATGCGACATTAACATGAAAAATAGATGTGACTGATAGTGATTAGTTGGATTGATGTTCGATGAAAGATGAATCTTGATAAGGAACATTTGCTCGTCAAAATATGCCATGGGCTAGTGATTTGGAATTTTTCTCACAAGTTGTTTGACCAATTTGATTCTCATTTTCTAATGTTTGGATCACTACATAAGTTGGAGGATATAGATCAAGATTTATTCCTGAAGCAAGATGCAAATATCTGCCCCCAGTGTCTAGCAATGTGTGGAATGTTATGGATAGATGCATGGATAGGTGTATGGATGGATGGATATGGAAACCATGCAAAGGATGCCAAGGATTATCTTGTGATAAGATACAATGTTTAGATAGAGAATGCTCATTTGGATAATGCTTCATGGCTCAGATAATATTGCATAGGATAAGATCAATTAAAACAACCCATGTCAAGATGATAACCATAAGCAAGCGTAAAGTGTGCCCCAAACTTTCATCAAGATCAAGATAACTTGGATGATGGATGCGGATGGATGAAAATGGATTGGATCAATGGTTTATGGATGAATGGATTTATTATGGATAAGATGGATGGAATGCTCGATTTATTACGGATGGGATGAGATGCTTCCACCTGAACTAGCGCACATAGATGCTTGATTCTACACATGACGCCTGTTTTCCAGGTTTTCATCATGGTCTTGTCTAAAGTGTCACCCATGCGGTTTTCACTAGAGGACGATTTTTATCTTTACTATTTTCAATCCATTTTTTGATTTTTTTGGATTTTCATATATTATGATTTTTTTGATTTTTTGGAAAGATTTTAAGCTCATGTTGAATCACAAGGTGTTGCTGATGTAGATACCCATGTCATAATGTGTCATCGATATCCTGCTTGAAGAAGTTGCTTTGCTAAGATACATGCACTTGAATGCAACTTTTGAGATTGTTGATCTGCTTTATTGATATCGGGGTTAACTCTATCTCTATGCACACATCGCAATAGAGTGCCTTCAGAATCCTTATGATGAAGGGTCTTTGCCAATACATGGTCAATTTGAGAATTGGATATCATGTGTGGTGGCGTGGATGGAGTGTTTTTAGGGATAAAAGATGGATTGGTTGACAGTTTGGAACCTTTGACTCTCCAAACTTGGGAAGATGAGCAATGATGGGTGGATATAGAAGTGTGCATGGAATTAGGACCAACTGCTTGATACACTTTGTACGTCACTTGAAAAACCTTCTTTTTCTTTTGTGGACATCTTTGATGGATACTTTTCCCTTTTTAATTTTGCCCCATAGTTTCTTTGATTGATGGAGTTTTATAGGGATAATCTTTCTTTGTATTCTTTGGTGTCCATATGTATTTGATTTTTCCATTATGCTTCTTAGCTTCCCTTGCTTTGATAACGTTCTTTGTGCTTTGATTCAAATCTTTCCTTCAAAGTTGGTCCCAATTTGTAGTTGGGGTGATGGGTGGATGAAGATTCATGATGTGACTGGTTGTAGTATTGGCATAGATTATATCATAAGGATTCTTTGTGCTCCCTATGTTGATGTTTGCTCGATACATAGTTTCCCCCAGTATGGTGGTAGTGGCACATTTGTTCCTTGATTCTGCTTATTTTGAGAGTTCCTGTTTAGAATGCATTCTCTAATAAACGCCCACTACAGATGATTTTATTTCAATTTGCTGCTCTACTAACTCTGAAATATCTTGTTTTGTCTGACCTGCTTCCTTGGGTGGATAATGTTGGATATCTTCATACATGATGTCTTCAATCTGGATTTTGGATATATCTGATCTTCATGTTGACAACTCTGTTTGGTTGTAGGAATCAATAACCTGCTCTTTTTGTGTAATAATATTAGGAGTAAAGGAATCTTGTTCTGAATGAAGATCATCTATGTGTCCATCCACAAAAAGCATCTCATGGATAGATGGAGGAGTAAGTGCTATGTGGATATGATCATCTTGTGTGGATAGGAGAATATCCATTAGATCATTTTAGTATCTTAGAGATACAAATTTTTGATCTTGATTAATTTTGGGATTTCTTTCGACATGCTTTGGATCAAGTTCCTAACATGGGTCAGTTTCAAAGGATGGATTGCTTGCAAAGGGTTCTTAGACATCATCATTATGCATGGTAAGTGGTTCAACATCCTCTTGATATTTGAGTGAATTTGGATCAAGTGTCAAGTTGAGGATTCTTTCAGTATCTATAACCATGAGGTCAAAGGGGGTTAGCATGTCTTGGAACGGACCATTGCTAGACCTTGGTGAAAGATTTTGATCATAATTTGGAATAAATTCTTGAGATATGTCCTCTAACTCATAAGGTGATGTAGAGACATTTTCAACATGATCATAGGTCAATGGATCGTGCATTATGTCAATAGGATCAAATAATCCTAATACTCCTTGAAATAGATAACTAAAATGTGGCTCTTGATGTATGGTGAGTTGATCATCGGATGGGGTGAAAACATCTTCAATGTGCTCCTTAATTGAGAGATCTTGAGCATTGTTTTCAATAATTGTGGTAGAGAGATTGTGAATGTCTTCAACCATAGGGTCAAGTGATGTTGACATTTCTTGAATTGGATCATTGTCAAGTATTGTTGGTGAATTTTGATCATAATTGAAAAGTGACTCTTGACCTATGTTGATTTGATCTTCGGATGAGATAGAAACATCTTCAATGTGCTCTTTGATTGATAGATCTTGATCATTTCTTTCAGAAATTGTGGTGGGGAGATTGTCAATTGTATCACCAGTGGTTGAATGTTCATCGTTATCCCCAATAGTTATCATTTTTCGTGTTTGTGCTTGTGTTTGTTGGGTAGCTTGAGAGACTTGGGTAGCTTGAGAGGCTTGTTGCCCTTTTTGAGCTTGTGTTGCTTGTTGTGTGGCTAGATATTTTTGGATGGCCTTTTGGATGGCCTGGTGAGCTTTTAGCGCAATGTTATATTGTCTTGTTGTGTTTTTTTTTGGTGTTAGTGGTGGTGGATTTGGAATTGTGTTGGATGTAGTGACAAGTCGTTTAGATATGTTTGGAGTGGTTGTGAGGGCTTGAGATATGATGGGTGTGATAGGGGTGGTTGGAGTGATCAAGGTGATAGGAATGGTAATGACCAAGGTGATAGGTCCTTGGGAGACCATATTTTGATTTTTCAAGATTGATGTTGTCATTTGATTAGATACCATCTATTGGTGCGATGTCGATGGTATATTCAAAGGATTTGATGTGATGGCTTGATTGGTATTAGGTAGATTGATTTGGATGGAGTGATTGGTGCTAGGTAAAGGGGGGATCCCTAAACCAAAGAATGATGTTGATATGGGTAATGGTGATGGATATGTCTCTTGGCGCAATGACTCAACTATTTTGGTAAGTATAGCAATTTGATCTCGCCAATTTTGATCTTGATTTCGATCTTGACTCCCTTGATATAGTTGATTTTCCTTTTGTTCAAGAAGATTTGGGATGCATACTTGTGGTTTTTGAATGGGATCATGGAAAAATTGATTTTGGACAATGTTCTAATTTGGGATGATGTTTAGATTTGGCATGATAGGTTGAAATTGAACATTGTTGATGTTGGGAATCACATTGCCTTGTTTTAGGTAACTTGGATTTTGCATGGTGTTACCTTGAGTTGGATTAATACATGGAGTTGTTAACATATTTTTTGGAATTTGAACAATATTTGTATGATTCGCAAACAAATTTATCCCAAATTTTTCCGGATTCATGTTTGGTAAAGTTGTGCTTGGTACATTCACATTTGGCATGTATGAATTTGGTGGGATGATGTTGGTCGTTTGAAGACTTGTGCATTGATTGTTTGGCGGGTAGAATTGTAAGTTTGGGCTTTGATTTAAATCTACCACAGGGAAAGGTGTTCCAAAATTTTGACTAGGCATACTCTCATTTGTACCGTTGAGGTTTGTAGAAGGTAATGATCCCATGTATGGATTGTATAAGTGTGAGTTTTGATAATTGATCAGCATTGTAAGGCTTTGAAAGTTTATTTGATTTGGATTACTCATGATGTATGGAGCAAGTTTATATTCCATGTTCTTCTTATGTTTTGACCTTGTTGTAAAAGTGACCTCTATGATGTTTAGGACCAATGATGAGATGAATGATGAAAGGGGTGAATTATATGGGTGTTGAACGTTTAGGGACTTTGGATCAATGCTAGACTTAGGGTTTGATTTTGATTATTTGATTTGGATAATAAACTTGTAAACCCTAAGATGTTAGATGTGATTTTAGGATGAACTTGTTCAAAGGGGTGTTAATTTAACTAGAGGCATGAGAAAGGATGCATTCCCATACTCCTAATTTAAACAAGGTGATTTTGATTTTGATGATTTACCCATGTCTAGAATGATGTTTCCAAAGCTCTAAAGTTGTTTGTGGGATGAAGATGATAATTTTTTGAATGAATGAAGTGTTTGATTTGATCCTAAATGAACCTAGGAAGGACTTGTTTACAAGACCAAGATAGTGAAGAACATGCCTTTCTCTAAGAGTAATTCAAAATCAAAAGACCAATGTTTGTATGAAAACCATTTGACCAAAAGATGCCAAGCACATGTGTGGGGTCCAATTGATTCAATCTTTGCTTAATGAGTTATTTTTATCACAAACACTTCTTGATTAGGTTTTCAACTGAATGTCCAATGCCCTAATTTTCTTTCATCCCAGAAAATGCATTATGCAGAAATAGAGGAAATCAAGGCAAAGGTTTCCGAATGTTGACCTTAGTAGGAGAAAATTGAGATGAAATCCAAATTCCTAGAAACCTCTAAGGAAATGAATCCCAAGGGCAAGCAAGGGCATACAAATTTGTTCAAGGATATTGCTTCTCCTAAAGGGTTTGAAATTTGAATGATTTGTTTAATGTTTGTTTCCCAATGTTTTTTATCAAAGCACTATGTTTTCAAACTGACTCACAAGCAATATAACATCCTAGCTCAATTGGTGCAATTTTCTTGGTGGGATTGCCTCATGCCCTTCATAGTAGAAGAGATGATTTTACATGCATTCAAGGAAAAAAATATAAAGGTATATTAAGAATGAAGTCTTAATCTCTATATTTTAACCAAGATCAGACATGGCAAGTAACTTCTTGGAATCTAAGTTCCAATGCACCACTTTGATAAACTCGGTGAATGAGTTAATAGGCCACTACAAACAAGGGTTTTATTTCAGACTTTCCATTCATGGAGATTGACCCATACAGCGAGAGTCCCCTTTCGGATCCATCTCGTCAGAATCAACCGCGTGATATTAGCATTTACTCCAATACCCACATTTATATCCTGGTTGGAAATACTCTTGGCTTTAGAGTGTTACCGGTTGAGTCGTTCCCTTAGGTGAGTACTTTTTCCCCAAGGCAGGCCCTCTAAGATAGACAAAAGTGAGTAAACATATTCATAGTTCGATCAACCTTCGTTTAGAAACAAAGGGAGAACACATGCAATAAGCTTACTCACACTCACACAAGATTTTGTTCAATTTTAAACCAAAAATGAAGTGTGGAGGTGATTGCTTTGTCTCAACCTAAGACCATCAAAAAGCCTTTTGATTCTCAAGATCGCCGTGAGGTGCGAGAGAAGTGCATACGCCTTTTTGAGGGTGTTAGTTTGAGTAAGTAATCACAAAAAAGAGTTGTACATTTTTGTTTTAAATCCACAAAGTAATGATTTTGATTCATTTTAAAGCACCAAAATGAGATGTGAGACTTGCCTTGTTCAATTTGTTAACTTTAAACCAAATCTAGTCAATGTTGCCTAAAGTTTGTTTTAACCCTTTCGCAATGAAAAATGAGAGCCTAGGTAATGTTCATTTTAAAGCCCAAAACCAAAAATGAGTTAGCCTAAAACAAAAAATTAAGGCGTGCGATGGAAGCTCAAAGCATTTAAAAATGCTTTTGGGTTTCAATTTTGATTTCTCAAATCCTTAACTCCGATCTTGCCTTCATTTTTCACCCAACTCCAACATTCGGTTTTAATGTCCACCTTCACCTGTAGTAGTTGCAGCCAAATATAAATGCAAACTGCACCAAGCATAGACAAGGCACGTTAGAGAAAACATCAAACATTCAAAGCACATTAGCTCTTTGCTGGAAACAAAAGACAAGAATTGATTGCAAAGCAAAATAAGAATCAAAGCAAATGATGGATAACTAATTTATTTAAGCAAAAGGATTTTCGCCTTTCCCTCCACCACCGCGATTACCAAACAATTAGTTATGTTTGAAATTCTTAGCTCTTTTACCCAACATAGTGACCATTGTCAGGTGCATATCTAATTAGATTGTCAATTAATTGATAAGGCACATCCTCGTCATTGATGTACATTTGAAGACCCAAAGTTGGTCTACCAGTGAACAAGACAGATGTTTATGATGGTATAATCCATATAGAATTTAAAATACTGACATCACAATTCGTAAGACAGTCAGCTCTTTAAATGACACATAAAAAATTGGTCCTTGTCGAAGCAAAGCTACTGACAGGTCGGTGGTCTAGAAAGGAGCATTTAGCATTGACTTTAGCAAGATTGTGACATTCAAATCTTAACAACAAAGCTTCCTCGTCACTTTGGGATTGGGGTAATCTGATGTTATTTACTAATAGAGGAGCAGATATTGGCAAGTTCTCTATGCGAGAAAGACATAGTCTCTACCAGTGGGCATGCAGAGATCGACAATAGTTCAATGCAAAATGGATTTGTCTACTCTCTTGGTTGTGGCTCCAGATCAACCCTTGCATATGGCTTATCTTCGAAAAGTTTTGAATCAGTGGAGTTTTCCACCGAGGCTGAACCAAATCTCTGCAAAATCCAAGTGGAGTCTATAGAGTTTAGCTATGCGAAGAATAGAAATGTTGGCTTTCTTGACTTGAGAAGCCAAAATGATCCTAGGACAACTGGGCTAGAGAATGGGAAGGCTTCTAAAATAAAACCAGTGATACACACTAAAAATGAGTTGTAGCAACAGATTTCAATGTTGTTCAGTCCTTATGAGCCAACATTGTTAGAGTATTGTTATTACGCTTTAATTAATTACATCA
>VDFB02036496.1:0-59379 GCA_007258455.2 Sequoia sempervirens
CTAAGAATATCCTCTAAAAACCCTTTTCGTTTCATCAATTTTGGGTGTAAAAAAAGTCGTCAGCCACATACCCTACAAATACCCATAATATTGCCACTTTTTGGCCCATCATGATCCTGCACATACCCTTTACTAAATTCAAAGTAAAGCATAATTTATATTAGTGGAAAGCTAGGAATATCCTTTAAAAACCCTTTTTGTTTCATCAATTTTGGGTAAAAAAAAAGTCGCCACACACATACCCTACACATACCCATCATATCACCACTTTTTGGCTCATCATGATTTTGCACATACCCCTCACTGAACATTGCTCTAGCCATATCCATAACTATTCAGTTTCTTCTTTCAACTACTCCATTCTAATGCAGAGTTCTTAGTGCAAAGTATTGCCTCTTGATTTCATGGTTTTCAAAATATTCACTGAATTCATTTGATGTAAATTCTCCACCTATATTTGATCTTAGGAACTTAATTCTTCTACTGGTTTCCTTTTCCACCATCTTTCTAAATATCTAGAACTTCTTAAATGTCTCAGCCTTCTCCTTTAGAAAGGTTACCCATGCAATTCTAGTGTAGTCATCAATTGGTAGCATAAAATATCTCCCACCTTGCAATCCTCTTGTACTTGTGGGATGACACAAATTAGTATGAACTATTTGTAAGGGTTTTGTGGTTGAATAATCCTTTGTTGGAAACTTAACCCTTGTTTTCTTTCCTTGTTGGCATCCCTTGTAGTTAGTGTTTGCAAGATTCATTAACTTAGGCATGTTTCTAACCAATTCTTTTGAACTTACCTTTGCCAAATTATCAAATTTTGCATGCCCTAATCTTCTATGCCACATCTAGCTCTCACCTTCTTAGTTGATTAGACAATTTTGGCCTTTTACATCATGAAGGTTGTAGATATTACTATCATTTCCTATTCCTTATGCAATTATTTTATCATTTTTTCTTATCTTCCAACCTTCAGAATTGAATACAATTTGGTAAATATTGTTACACATCTTGCTAACACTTAGAAGGTTATGTTTCAAATCCTCAAAATAAAGGACATCATTTTTCTTATTCTTCCCATCTATTCTCAAGATTCCTTTACCAAAAATCATAACAATAGTATTATCACCTAAGCTTACTGATCCTCTTTTACACTTCTTGAGTTCAATGAATTTTATTTTGTCTTGTGTCATATGCTTGGAGTAGCCACTATCAATTACCCACAAATTTTGTTTCTTTGCATTCAATGTTTTTTGGGAAATAATAGATTGAGTGGAACTCTCCCCTTTTTCTTTCCAAACCTTCTTAAATTTATTTTCAATCTTCCCTTCTTCTTTCTCAGGAACCTTATATTCCCTTTTCATTTTGGGAGGTGTGTATTTCTTCTTCTCAAATTGAACAGTTGATCTTAAAAAAATTCCTCTACAATTTCTAGCTATATGACCAAAATTATTGCAGTTGTAACACATTATGATCATAGCAATTTAAGGAGAAAAATATTTTTTCTTAAAAATTTTGTACTTCTTTTAGGGGCTAATCTACATTCTCTATCCCTATGACCAAATTGATTGCAAGCATAGAAATAACCAAAAAAGTATGATGAATACCTAGTCATTGTGTTTCCTTTAGTTGGATGAGGTGGTCTTCTTTGTCTTGACCTCCTTGGACCATGCACTCTTTTAAATCCATCAACATATATTCTTCTTATGTTTTCCTCAATATTTTGTTCATCAGGGACCGATTGGTTGTCCTTGTCTACAATAGGCTTCTTTTCTTAATAGGTTTTCTTAACTTCAGTAGATTTCTTCTTATCTTTAGGTTTACTACCTTTAAATTTTTCTTTATCAATTGAACTAGACTTTTATCCTCACCTAAATCTCTCATATAATTTTTTAGAAGTGTCCATAAAGGTATTCTTACCTTTCTCAAGCTCTAGACTATATTTTTCTTTTCTAGAGGGTTTGTATGTGCTTAATAGCTCATCCAAAATTCCTGAGCCACCCTTTAGCTTCAATCCTTTTTCAACATGCTCCTTATATTTCTCTAAATCCTTTCTTAAGGAAACTACTTCTACCTCAAGCCTCATGCATTTGTCCATTTCATTTTCTAATTTGGATTTCATCACTTCTTCCATTGTTTTGGCTTCCTCAAATTAAAGTTTCAAACTTACTACCATCTAATTAGATTCATCAAGCTCTTTAGATAGTTTCTTATTTTCCTTTTTTAGGCCTTCAACTTCATCTCTAAAGATTTCAAGATCCTCTAAGGTAGAAATGGGTTCTCCTTCCACATCTATTTCAGCTTCTTCTTCACCAAGATTTTTACCCATGCCATGCGTTTGTTTCATGGATTCTTTGGCCATGAAGAGAAATGATTCCTCTTCTTCTTCCATTACAAGATCACGGTCTATTTCATCATTTAAACGATCATTAGTATTAGATGAGTCATTTTCTTCTTGAATATATAGACTTTTTTTTCTTCTTTGCAGAGTTCTTCTTAGGATAGTAGGGTTTCTTCATCTCATGGTCTTCTTCTTGTTTAGGGTTATCCCTTTTGTAGAGGCATATAGAAGAAAAATGTACTATTTTATAATAGTAAAAGCACTTGAAGGATAAATTATCTTTGTACTTTTGAGATCCTCTCCTTAATCTTCTAATGAATTTTCCTTCTTCCTCATTTGTCTCTCCTTGTTTTGATGCAATGGCTAGAACCTTGTCTTTCTTAGGTGCTCCATCCTTTTCCTTGTTCACAACCTTGAATACAACTTCTCTCTTGGAAGGCTTAACATCTCCCATCCTCATCACATATGCAGTGAATATGCCATGCAACTCATCAGGAGTGATTTTTTCCATTTCTCTTCCTTCTTCAATTGCAAAAATATTGGGATCATATCTATTTGTCATTGACATTAGAACTTTTTGTACAATGACATTTTCTTTCACTTCTTCTCCATATCTTCTAATAGATTTCATTACATCTTCAATTCTCAGAACATAGCTTGCAATATTATCCTCTTCAGTCATCTACAAGCCTTCAAATCTAGCCCTCAACACTTGAAGCTTTGCCAAATTTACCTTGTCATCTCCTTCATAGATATTTTTCAATTTATCTTAGACATCATGCACAGTCTTACAATGCATAATCTTTCCACACAAAGATCTAGACAAAATGTGGATAATGGAATGCATTTCTCTTTCATATTTCTCATAGTCCTTCTTCCCTACAACATTAGTGGGAGGAATGGGAGGAGAAACATAGTTATTCAAGACAAATATCCAAACATCAAATCCTAGAGATCTCAAATATGCCTCCATTTCATGGTGCCAAAAAGAATAATTTGTTCCATCAAACAAAGGTACTTTGTTCGTGTTGAACAAGATAATTGAGAAGAGGGGGTGAATTAGTTGTAGCAAATTTAACTTTTGGGTATGTGCAGGATCATGATGGTACAAAAAGTGGCAATATGATGGGTATGTGTAGGGTATGTGGTTGACAACTTTTTTTTACCCAAAATTGATAAAATAAAAAGGGTTTTTAAAGGATATTTTTAGATTTCCACCAATATAAATTATGATTTAATTTGAATTTAATAAATACTTATTATTCATTTTATATTTGAATTATGAATAAATTCCTGACTAATTGATAGGTTGATTGAAAAACATCTATAGCTTTCAAACGGTATCACATTTTTTGAATCTGAAAGATGTGTCACATTCTATGCTTTACATACTATAGGATTAAAAAAAAAAGAATTTAATGAAGTTTTGACCAAGTTAAGGTGGTCAAACATACAAGTTTTTTATATTTTTTTAAAGTTGTAATAAAAAATTCATAATTAATTATTTACTTGTAAAAAAAATACAAAAAAATATTCATCACAATGGGACATGAGTCATCTACTTATATCTAAAATATTATAAGAAATATTATTATTTTATTGTGGTTAGGGTGGTGAGACAGACACCTACTTCTTATTTTTTCCCTGAAATTTAAGTGATACTGCATTGAAATTTCAAATTTTCACTAAATAGTTTTTCCCTTTTTTAAAAAAACCTAGTAGTTTAGAAACCAAATTCAATTTGTGATAGATTATTTTCTTACATATTTTTGAAATAATATAGATAACCTATTCAAATTTTTACGTCAAGTTTCCTAACTTTGATTTTTCTAAATTTTATTGCCACTTAAGTGCCTATTTTTTCCATGATGATCCTACACATACCCTTTTGTAACATTCACCAAAACTTAGATCAATCACAATTCTTTACTCTTCTAAAATGATTAAACATTAAGTGCAAGTGTAGAAACTGAAACCCATCACACAAACACAAAAATGCTAGATTTATGTGGAAAACCTAATGAGGGAAAAGCCAAAGTGAGGATTAACTCACACTATAAAGAATATCAAAACTGATTACAAAAGGATCATTGTCTAAGAAAAAGGCTCAATAGGTATGTGTAGGATTATGATGGGCCAAAAAGTGGCAATATGATGGGTATTTGTAGGGTATGTGGCTGACGACTTTTTTTTAACCCAAAATGGATGAAATGAAAAGGGCTTTTAAAGGAGTTTCTCAACTTTCCGCTAATATAAATTATTCTTTACTTTGAATTTAATTACTAATTATTATTCATTTTCTATTTGAAATATGACTAAAGTCCTAATTGATAGGCTGATTGAAAAACATCTATAGCTTTCAAACGGTATCACATTGTATGCTTCACATACTATAGGATTAAAAAAAAAAATTGAATTTCATGAAGTTTTTACCAAGTTAAAGTGGTCATACATACGAGTTTTTATATTTTTTAAAAGTTGAAATAAAAAATTTACAATTAATTATTTACTTGGAAAAAAAATACAAAAAAATATGCATCACATCCAAACATGAGTCCTCTACTTATGTCTAAAATATTATAAAAAAATAGTATCATTTTATTGTGGTTAGGGTGGTCAGACATACACCTACTTCTTATTTTTCCACGAAATTTAAGTACTACATTGAAATTTCAAATTTTCATCAAATAGATTTAAAAAAAAAAAAAAAAAACCTAGTAGTTTAGAAACTAAATTCAATTTGATATAGATTCTATTCTAACATATTTTTGAAATAATATAGATAACTTATTCAAATTTTTATGTCAAGTTGTCTAACTCTGATTTTTCTAAATTTTTTGCCACTCAAGGGCCTATTTTTTCCACGATGATCCTGCACATACCCCACTGCCAAAACAAGGACTCACTATCCAGATCATGACTCACTGTCCAATACAGTTAACCACTAAAAGGTATCCTGCCACAAAGATAAAAAAGAAGATAGAAAAGATATGTTATAGAGAGAATACAATCTCAATGCAACAGAGAAATCCACCACAATTTACTCAATCACTTGAAAACATGCATGAATGATAGAATCCACCTTCAACTCACTGCATCCAGAAACTCAAAATTTAGGCTTCACACTAATTTTCCACTCATATCACATACACCCATTGATTCACATCTATCTACTCTATTTCTTTGCACTTATCTCTTTGTTCTACTATCACCACTCACTCAACCTATATTTATACCATCTTCAACTTTGAAACATATCTAAAGTTGACCATCCATTATTAAATTCAAATTAGGTCAGCACCAAAGTATCCAAGGGTGAAATTAGAATGAGGGAAACCCAAACACACACTTAATGAGGACCCAAATAGGTCCCAACACAATTCATCAATTCTAAAGGTAGTGTTTAACAAAAGGTCAACAAAACCAATGTAAAAAACATAGAAAAATTAAGAATGATCCTTACAAATACTGAAATTATCTTCAATGTGATCATAAAAACTTAACTCTAGAACCGTAAGTCATAAGACTTAACCAAAGAGAAATATGAACCAGCAACATTTCTCCCATCCAAATACACAAAAAACTATAGTTCACAATTGGTGGACATAACCCGAACTATACAATGAATTAGAAGCTAAAAATTTGGATATAGCAACTTCCAACAACCATGATCAACAATATGATCCACACACACATAGAAGAAAATCCCAGAGTAACCACTGAACATCTATAATCTTCCTTCAATTCAATTTTCTCAGTATCCTCGATATATACATCCAATAACCTGCATCCATGACATTAATGACAACAACAATCAGTTGATAACTAATTGGCTAGTTGACATCAATGACAACACCTTGCAACAAATTCTTCATACCTTGCAACAACCTCTTCATACTTATAACAATCTCCCCCTTTGTCATTTATGGCAAAACATGATGTGAAAAATCATCAAAGACAATATACTAGCTTTGAAAACACTTCTCAAGATTTTCTTTATGTTTCTCCCCCTTAGTAGATAATATTTTCCACATGATACTCTTCATCTTCCTCCGATTTTATTTTTTTCCACATCTCTCTCATCTCCCCTTTGGCATCAATGGAAAAGGGAAAGAATTTTTTACATTGATTTCCTATTTGACATTAACAACAAAATACTCATACAATGAAAACACATCACACTACCTATTCCCCCTAAGATGTAGCCACAAAAACACTAGTCTAGAAGAAAGATAGATCCATAGACCCACCAGGCTAATGTATCTCCATATGCATCTAGTTCTAGAAAGGAGGGGAAATGACCCCTAACTTCTCCTGGAGATACTCAAAAGTATCTTTAGGAAGAGCCTTCGTAAATATATCAACAATATGATCCTTTGTAGGGACATACTCATGATTTAAATTATTCTCCACAACCTTCTCTCTCAAGAAATGATACCTGATAGATATATGCTTTTTCATCAATTGCATCATTAGATTGTTTGAAATGTTAATTGCACTTGTGTTATCAAAATAGATAGAAATAGGATCATCATACACAACTGTGATATCTTTCAATCATTGTTTCATCCATAGAACTTGTGTACAACAAGATGCAACAACATACTCAACTTTAGTAGTAGATAAGAAAACCAAATCTTTCTTTTTACTCAACCATTCCATCAATCTTCAACCAAGAAAGAATGCACCACCATTTGTACCTTTTCTATCATCTACACATCAAGCCCAATCTGCATCGATATAAGAATTTAGTATAAAGTCAGTATCTCTAGGATACCATAAGCCATAATTCCAAGTTCCATTAAAATATATGAATATTCGTTTAACAATATGAACATGTGTTTCCTTAGGATCTTCTTAAAATCTAACCACAATACATACATCATGCATAATATCTAGTCTAGTATCAGTCAAATACAATAGTTCATCAATCATAGATCTATACTTGCTCTGATCAACCATAGGTGAATCATCATCTTTGCCTAATTTGCAACCAGTCACCATAGGAGTGAATACCATATTGGAACCTTCCATCCCAAACTTCTTCAGCATCTCTCTCACATACTTAGACTGTGAAATAAAGATTCCTTTCTTTGTTTGATTAACTTACAACCCAAGAAATAAATTCATCTCTCCAAACATAGACATCTCAAATTATTTTAGCATCTCTTATACAAACATCTTACAGATAGTTTCATTTCCTCCAAAAATAATGTCATCAACATATACAACCACAATCAAGATTTTGTCATTTTCAACTTTAATGTATAGGTTAATATCTATTGTACCTTTGTTGAGACCTTACTGAATCAAGTACCAGTCTAACCTTACTTTAATCCATATAAAGCTTTCTTCAATCTACAGACCATATCTAGTTGATTTGTTAATTTAAATCATTTTGATTGTTCCATGTAGACCTCTTCTTCTAGCTCACCATTCATAAATGCAAACTTGACATCCATCTAATAGACTTTGAAATTTGTATGAGCAACAAATACTAAGAACATTTTGAGAGAATCCATTCTCGCCACCAGAGAAAAATTCTCTTGAAACTCTATGCATTCTACTTGTGAGCAACCCTTACACACAAGCTTTTATTTGTTTATGACCACTTCTCCATTCTCATTCAACTTATTTCCAAATACCCACTTTGATCCAATAATATTTTTCTTTCCAATATTAGGACCAATTCCCAAGTTTGTTTCTTCTCAATTTGCATAAGTTTTTCTTTCATAGCTTCCATCTAATGGCCATCTTTACATGCTTCACTTATAGTCTTTGTTTCAATATTAGAAAGTAAACACATATTTACTTCACAAGTAGCATCTTTTCTTCTCAATACACCTATTGTCTTATCTCCAATTATTAAATTTTATGAATGATTCTTTTGCACGTATCTAGGTGTCTTAGGGGACACCACTGGAGCTTCTTCTTCTTCTCTTTTTGTTAAATAGGCATAGGAAAATTGAGAGGGGGGGTGAATCAGTTGTCACAGAATTCAAACTTAAAACTTTAATGCTTATTAATTCCACAACCACACTATTCAATTATTAAGAAAGCGAATGAAACATGAATAACATAAAGTTAATCAACATAATGAACACCATAATTTTACATGAAAAACCCAATGAGGGGAAAATTATGGTGAAGGTTAACTCATAATATAAAGATTATAAAATAGAGGCTCACTGCCAAGAAGAGGACTTGAAATTTCCAAGTACAAAGGCTCACCGTGTACATAAAAGACTCATTGTCCATAGAAAGGACTCATTGTCCAACAAGGAGGCTCACTTCCTACAGATACAAAAGAGAACAAAAAGATCCACCACAACAATTAACACATTCGCAAGATTGTAGAAACCTTTAGCTCACTGCCTTCAACACAATGTAGAACTGTTATCACATCTCACTCACTCACACATTTCTACTCTTATGATTTGTGGCTCACTTTCATTACTTTGCATCACACTGTCATAGAATTCTTCACAATTTGACTTGCTTTTATACCATCCTCAACCTTAGAAACTTTCTCCATGGTTGACCACAAATACCTTGTTTCATAAATTCAAAATGGGTTGGCAACTCAAAATTCCCACAGTGCAAAGGAATAAGAGTGGACCAATAAAAAAAAATTCACGATAAAAAATAATATCTTGAAACAACCACTCACTTCCTTAAATTAATTTTATTCTTTGAATGAAGTGTAAACACCAGGTCATCCAAACCTAATGAAAACACAAATGATCATTGATGTACATGTTTCCCAACAAGATGACCTACAAATTCCACAACACACTTCCTTATGCATGATAATACATCTCAAAATCTTCTAGATACATCCACATCAAAACACAAAACTTCAATCACTGAATACCTTTCACCAATTCATCTGAAATGTATAAACACACGCTAAAATACTGAAACATGACTTTTGGATCACCAATCTTCAAACCTCTTTGCTAGAGCATAGAAAGGACCTTCAAAAGACATATTCCAAATCCACAAGATCTGAAATTAAATAGAGGAGGACTACAGAGCAACAATATTTCTCCTAGTCCACATGAGTCCAACTCTACTAGAACAGTTCACATGCCGGCGAACATAACTTTCACGTACCACCAAACTAGAAGCTAAAACTTAGGAAATATCAACACTAAATCACCATTATCAAACCTTTAGATCTACAAAATCATAGGATCAATGCAGGAGAAATGTGGAGTACATACCAGAGCACATTCTGAACACTTCCATCACTTTGACTTCTCTTATTTATTAATTTTCTCAAAAGCACTTGGAAACTTGTCAAACTAGCACAATTGCAACACCATAAAGATAGCTCCATGTGCTCACAACATCTCAGCAGTATCTCAGCTATATATGTACAATATGCAACATGCTAAGCTGCATTGACATCAATGAAAACACCACCAAAACTTGCTCATGCCTACAACAATCTCCCCCTTTGTCATTGATGGAAACACATGATGTGAAAAACCATCAAAGACAAAAATGTACACAATATCCTAGGAGAACATCTTCTCTTCTTTTACAACTATTTTTCACATAACTTTCTCAACCCCTTTGAACTCAATAGCAAAGATCAACAACACTGATTACTTCCCCTTAGGGGCACACTCAACTACAACAATGAAAACCTTTCCTACTCCCCCTATGAAGTAGACCCATTTATCAGTCTAGATAAATGAAGAATCTATAAATTCACTGGACTAATGCACCTTCATGTGTACCTAGTTAGGAGGGCCAATGACCCCCAACCTCTCCCTCAGATACTCAAAAGTATCCTTTGGAAGAGCCTTTGTAAATATGTCTGCAATTTGTTCCTTTTTGTTCACATACTCCAATCTCACCTCATTCTCCAACACTTTTTCTCTTAGGAAATGATACTTGATAGATATGTTTTTTGTTCTCGAATGCATAACTGGGTTCTTTGAAATATTTATTGCACTTGTGTTGTCATAGAAAATAGAAATATGATCACTACATACAACACCAATGTCTTTTAGTGTTTGGTTCATCCACAAAAGCTATGTGTAGCAGGATGTTATAGCAATATATTTTGCATCTACAGTGGATAAAGAAATCAATTCTTTCATTTTATTCAACCATGAAACTAATCTTCCACTAAGAAATAAAACACCACCACTAGTATTCTTCTGGTCATCTACACATCTGGCCCAATAAGCATCTATATAAGCACTTAGGGTGAAATCATCACTCTTAGAATACCATAATCCATAATCTCATGTACATTTAAGATATCTAAATATCCTCTTCATAGCTGTAACATGTGCTTCTTTAGGATTTTCTTGGAATCTAGCAATTAAGCATACTGCAAGCATTATATCTGGTCTAGTAGCAATAAGATACAATAGTTTGCTAATCATAGATTTGTATTTGCTCCAATTAGTTTACACCCGGTTACCATAGGAGTACAAACCAGTTTGAGATCATCCATCCCAAAATTCTTCAATAGTTCTTTTGCATACTTACATTGTGAAATGAATATCCCTTTATTGGTTTGATTCACTTGTAGACAAAGGAAGAAATTCAATTCACCAATCATAGACATCTCAAATTCTTTTTGCATCTCTTCAACACACTTTTACACATGCCTTCATTTCCACCAAAAATGATATCATCACCATATACAACTACTATCAACATTTTGTTACCTTGCACTTTGAAGTAAAGATTGTTGTCAGCAGAACCTTTGTTGAATCCTTACTTTGTCATGTATCTGTTCAGTCTTGCATGCCAAGCTCTAGGAGCTTGTTTCAATCCATACAATTCCTTATTTAACTTACAAACCATGTTTGGTTTTTCAAATAATTGAAACCCTTCAGGTTGCTCCATATACACTTCTTCCTCCATTTTACCATTAAAAAATGTTGACTTAACATCCATCTGATACACTTTGAAGTCCTTGTGGGCAGAAAATGCCAAAAACATCTTGATAGCTTCCATTCTGGCCATAGGGGAAAATGTTTCTTCAAAATCTATACCTTCAACTTGTGAATATCCTTTGCATACCATTCTTTCCTTATTTCTTACAACTTCTCCACTTTCATTCAACTTATTCCAAAAAACCCATTTTGAACCAATCACATTTTTATTCATAGGTCTAGGGACTAGTTCCATGTATGATTCTTTTCTATTTGTTGCAATTCTTCTTTCATAGCTCTCATCTTCACATGCTTCACTTATATATTTAGGTTCAATTTTAGATAATAGACACAAATTTACCTTAGCTACAACTCTACTTCTTGTCTTCACACCTTTAGTTTTATCTCCAATTATTTGATCTTCTGGATGATTCTTCTGTACATACTTAGGATTCCTAACAACAGGTTTTGGTTCATTTTCTTCTTCTCCTTTGTCCACTTGTTCTTCTTTCTCTTCTTCTTTCTTCTCCTTTTTTTCTTTAGGTGCATGTCCATAGATAGGATCATCAGGTTCAACTTCACCTATCTCAATAGGTTTGCATATGTCTTCATCAATTTTCACATTAGCAATTTCAATAATCTTTCTCAATCTTTTTTTAAAGAATTTGTATGGTTTGCTAGTAGTAGAGTATCCAAGAGATATTCTTTCATCACATCTAGCATCAAACTTTCCAAGATTTTCATCATCTCTTTTAATATAGCATCTTCTTCCAAATGCCTTGAAATACTTTACAGTAGGATTCTTACCAGTCCATAACTCAAAAGGAGTCTTTGTGCTATTGTATCTAATTTGAACTATATTAAGAACATAGACAACAGTATGTATCGCCTATCTCTAGTACACATCTAGTACATTTTATTTTTTCATCATGGTTCTAGTAGCATCCTATACAATCCTATTTTTCATTTCAACTACTCCATTCTGTTGAGGGGTTCTCAAAGTAGAAAACTATCTTCTTATGCCATGTTGTTCACATAATGCATTAAATTCACCAAAAGTAAATTCCTAACCTCTATTAGATCTCAAACACTCGATTTTCAAATTTATTTCATTTTCCACTCTTGCTTTGAATACCTTAAATCTATCCAGAGCTTGAGTCTTTTCTCTAAGAAAAGAAACCCATGTCATTCAAGTATAATCATCAATAAGTAGCATGAAATACCTATCACCATTCAGGATTCCAGTCCTAGTTGGATCATAGAGATCAGTATGGATTAACTCTAGCATTTTGGTAGTAGAGTGCTCTTTTCCCTTAAAGCTACATCTTGTATGTTTCCCCAATTGAAAACTTCTACAAATAGCATTACCAGGTCTTGTGATTCTAGGTAGTCCTCAAACAATCTCCTTTGCACCGATCTTGACTAGGTTATGAAAATTCACATGTCCCATTCTTTAGTGCCATAACCAACTTTCACTTATTTGAGATGCTTAACTCCCTTCAGCTAGTAGATGTTTCCATGAGTTCCTCTTCCAACAACAATCATATTTCCATTTTTGGATCCTTTTATGATTTCATAGGTATTGTTCTGAAACACAAGTTTAAAACCATTGCTACACATCTAACCAACACTCAGAAGGTTATGCCTCAAACCCTTCACATAATATACATCATCAATACTATATATTCCATTAAAACTAATTGAACCTTTCCCACATATTTTAGCTCTTGAATCATCACCAAACATAACTAAACCACCATCATATTTCTCAAGTTTAGTGAACTTACTCTTATCTCCAGTCATGTGATTAGAACATCTGCTATCAATTACCCAGTAGTCTTCATCCTATCTTGCATGCAAAGTGGTAACCAAAGTACTTTCCATCCTATTTCTCTTATTCTTCGAAGCCTTCTTGCTTACACATTTTCCAAGGTTAGTGGATACAAATTTGGTTTCCAAAGCTAAGAATAAGCATTCACTATCATCAACCTCATTCTTAGATTCATCATTAGAAATTCCTTCTTCTTCTTTAACATAGTACAACTTCTTATTTTTCTTATCCTTCCTATCCTTATCCTTATAATCCTTGTTCTTCTTATGCACAACTCTATTCAGACATCTCAAAGCATAATGGCTAATATTACAACTAAAAAATTTAAAGGGAAAGTACCTTTATACTTTTCGGTGCCTTTCTTCAACTTCCTGGTGAAGTTTTCTTCCAACTCATCAACACCATCACTATCCAATTCCTCTTTAATCTTCAATGCCTTAAATGTCATTTCTATCTTTTCTTCTATCTTGTCTTCTTTCTGGAACTTTCTCAACTCAAGTTCTTGCAAGGTGCCAAACAATTGTTCTAGAGTATACTTCTTAGGATCATACACTTCTTTAATCATGGAGATCTTATCACTGTAGCAATCCGGTAGGGTGATCTAGATTTTCTCAATCATGTCTTCATCTGGTAATTTTCCTCCTTGTTTTCTAACCTCATTTGTAGTTAGTTCAACCTCTAAAAGAAACTTTTAAATTCTTCACCTTCTTCCATCTTCAGATTCACAAATCTGTGCTTTGCTGCCAGCTTCTTTGTCAATTTCACTCTTTCATTTCCTTCATACATGTCTTCCAACTTCTTCCAGACCTCATATGCAGTATCCAAAGAAATAACTTTAGATCACTCATTTTTTGATAATCCGCTACAAATAGCATACTTAGCCTTCTCATTTTCTTCATAAGCAGAGATCTCATCTACAATAGTAAGACCACTATACAGGTATGTATACTTTGTCTCAATAGCCTTCTAGGTCTTAAAATAAAGAGACATAATATATCCTTTCATCTATCCCTTTTAGTCATTATAGTTAGTTCCATCGAACATATGGATCACCAACTTATGTGCCATCAGATCTTCCTTAAGCAGTTAAGATCTATACAAAGGAACCAAAGCTATGATACAAATTGTTAAATAGGAACAAGACAACTGAGAGGGGGGTGAATCAGTTGTCACAAAATTCAGACTTAAAACTTCAATGCTTATAATTCCACAACCACACTATTTAGTTATTAAGTAAGAGCATGAAACACAAATAATAGAAAGTAAATCAACATAATGAACACTAAATTTTTACATGGAAAACCATAGTGAGGGTTAACTCACAATATAAATATTATAAAATAAAGGCTCACTACCTAGAAGAGGACTCACTGTCCAAGTACAAAGGCCCACTTCCTACAGAAAGGACTCACTGTCCACAGAAAGGACTCATTTTCCAACAAGGAGGCTCACTGCCTACAGATACAACAGAGAACATAAAGATCCACCACAACAATTAACACATTTGTAGGATTGCATAAACCTTTAGCTCACTACTTTCAACATAATGAAGAACTATTGTCACAACTCACTCACACAAACACACTTTTCCTCTTATGATTTGTGGATCACTTTTGTCACTTTCTATCACACTTTCATACAATTCTTCACAATTTGACTTGCTCTTATGTCATCCTCAACCTTAGAAACTTTCTCCAAGGTCGGCCACAAATACCCTATTTCATAAATTCAAAATAGGTCGGCAACTCAAAATTCTCATGGTGGAAAGGAATAAAAGTGGAACAATAAAGACATTTTTCAAGATAAAAAATAATATCTCAAAATAACCACATGCTTCCTTAAATTAATTTTATTCTTCGAATAAAGTGTAAACACTAGGTTAGCCAAACCTAATGAAAACATAAATGATCATTGATGGACACGGTTCCCAACAACAAGATGACATGGAGATGGCACAAAATGCTTCCTTGTGCATAATAATACATCTCAGAATCATCTAGATACATCCACAACAAAAAAAGAAAATTCAATCACTAAATACCTTTCACCAGTCTGTCCAGACTATATAAACACACACTGAAATACTAAAACATTACTTTTGGATCACCAATCTTCAAATCTCTTTGCTATAGAATAGAGAGGACCTTCACAAGACATATTATAGATCCAAAAGATTTGAAATAAAATAGAGGAGGACTACAAAGCAACAATATTTATCCCTATCCATAGAAGTCCAACTCTTTTAGAACAGTTCACATATCGGTGAACGTAACTTTCACTTACCATCAAACCAAAAGCTAAAAATTAGGAGATATCACCACTAAATCAACATTATCAAACCTTCAGATCCACACAAGCATAGGATCAACATAGGAGAAATGTGGAGCACATACTGTAGCACATTCTGAATGCTTCCATCACTCTAACTTCTCTTCTTTATTAATTTTCTCAAAAGCACTTGGAAACTTTTCAAACTAGCACAACTGCAACACCATAAAGATAGCTCCATGTACTCACAACATCTTAGTAGTATCTCAACTATACATGTACAATCTGTAACAGACTAAATTATGTTGACATCAATGACAACATTAATGAAAACACCACCAAAACCTACTCATACCTGCAACACTTTCTTCTTCATTCTGCTTCTCTTGCTCATCCTTTTCTTGTTCTTCCACAATTTCTTCATTTCTTATGGAAGCAGGTTAATCAGATACATATCCATCAATATCAATTGAATTCTTCATTATTTCATTGACCTTGACATTTGTTCTTTCTATAATCTTCCTTAGTATTTTTTTGAAACATTTGTAAGCCTTGCTTCTAGTATAATATCCCAGAAAAATTCCTTCATCACTTCTTCCATCAAACTTAGCTAAATTTTCTTCATCTCTTCTGATATGACATTTGCTTCCAAATACCTTGAAATACTTAATAATAGGAATTCTTCCACACCATAGCTCATAGGGGGTCTATTGGAATATGGCTCGGGGAGATTATTGGTATGGCTTCTAGTATTGTCATTGATGGGAATTGAAGTCAATATTGTGGTCTGCAGATCCAAACCTAGTCATATTGGTAGCTAAAGTCAAGTATAGTGTATTACTGAAACAAAACAAGATGAACAAGGTATTTAGTTAGTATGTCAATTTGTATGCTTCACTAGATCATCATCTTGAGTTTTGGATCCCCAAGATAGGTTGTTAAGCATGTGTGGCACTTTATTAGTATGTTTTGTGATGTTGCATTAATCTGTGTACGAGTAAAGAGATCTAGTAGAATGATTTTGTGTCTATTTGTTCATTATGGCCGACCTAATCAATGAAGCATGTTGTGGATGTATAAGGGATGATTGTTTAATTGTTTCTATGTTTGAGAATTTTGTTTTGGGTCCTAGCTATGGTTTAGCTGACTTGTGTGGGCACACATCAAAAATTATTTATGATTTGAAGCCGACATGTAGAGAATATTATATTTTGTGTGAAGTCGACATATAGTGTTTGAATTCTTGATACCGGGTATTTATGTGAGTTCAGAAAATTCATTTTGTGTGCATGAGATATATGAGATCACTTGTATGGTAGAGAATTCAGGCATGCAAATATCAAAAGATCAACTATGAGAATTTTGCTAGTAAAAAAGAGGATTTGGTGACATAGTAGAAATGAAGTGCAGAGTCTGATAGACGGTTTAGAACTTGATTTATGAACTTCACCCAAACTAAAACTAGACATTTGTAGATGTTATCTTCTCAATTCAAACATTTTTTGTAATCTCTAACATTTTGTAAGGCAATGAGCCTTCCTTGTTTTGAGTAGTGAGCTCTAGGCATTGTTTTGAGAAGTGAGCTCTAGGCAGTGTGCCTGAATGCATGTGCATTCCCTTTTCTTCATACTTTTAACAAAGTATATAAATTGTGGATTAATCTCCACTGTAGTTTTTCCCCTAGTAGGGTTTCCACGTAAAAATATTGGTGTTATGGTGCTTTGATTATCTTGTTCATGTGCTTGCATCTTTATTTTTGTGTATGTGTTGTTAATGGTTTAAGATCTAGATTTAAAGTTTAAATTTGTGGAACACTGATTCACCCCCCCTCTCAGTGTTCCTCGATTCTAACAAATGGTATCAAAGCAGGTTCCTCTTTGGAAGCTTAATAGCTTGAGGTGGATCTTGAAGTACAATGGACTCTAGTGGTCTTCAACAACAACTTATGGTAGCACTTGATGATCTTGATCAGTCTAAAGAAGAAGTCTTGGAGTTAAAAAAAATCTTGTTGATGATGAAAAATTCATTCAATCATTGAAGGATAAAACCAATGAGTCAAGAGAAAAGAGGAAGGAACTATGTGATCAATTGAAATAGAAAGAAAATAAAATCTTGGAAGATGTCACCTAAATCAGACCTTAAAAGAAATAACTGAAGAATGTGAAAAGCTTGCAAGGGACAATGCTACTCTAAAGCTTGAGATGGAATTTGTGGTGATAAAGCTAACTAAGGAGATTGAAGAAAGAAAGAAGAATGAGGAGAATTTGGCTTAGTCCTTGAAAGAAAAATCTAAAGAATGCGGTAGAGTTAATAGTGGATTCATTCAGTTGGAGATTGAACTACAACAATCTAGAAGTAATTAAAAAGAGCTTGAAAGATTGATAGTTATTCTTAGAGATGAACTCTCTACTGCAAATGAATACAAGGAGAAGTTTAGGATCAGTTCTACTAAGCTTGATGAGATGACTAAAGGACATAGGGATGCAAATGATAACCAAGGTCATGGATATGAGAAGGAAGAAAGTTCTGGATCTAACCAAAAGGATCCCAAAAAAAGAAATCAAATGAATAAAGGCATAAGGTATCCAGTAAGACAACCCAATGCTAAGAATTTTAATGGTTACTACATTGCTTGTAGTAAATTTGGTCATATGGATTATCAGTGTAGAAGAAAAGTAAGTAGTCAATCATTTCCTAGTCAATTTTTTAGTTGTAATAAGTTTGGTCATAAGTCAATTGAATGTAGAAGTATGGCTGTCAGTATAAGAAGTGTAAAATGCTACACCTGTGGAAGATTTGAACATGTTGCTAACTATTGCAGATCAAGGGGAAATCAATGGAATGAATGGCTTATACAAAGAAAACTGGTGTGTTACAATTGCAACAAATTTGGTCACATTTCAAGATTCTATAGGAACAAGAACATGGATAGAAGAGGTCCGATATATCAAGAAAGAAATTCATAGAAATTTGACAAAGGAAAAGAAAAAATGACTGTGGAAGAAATATGAGATCAAATGAAGAAAACATGGATTGAGAAGAGTGAATCTAATAAGCCTGTATTGGAAGTTGCCTCTGGTAATCCTCTAATAATTCCTCTGGAAATTGATCTTAGGCCATTGGCCTAGGGGGAGTCTTTCAAGCAAAATAATTTTCCCTCCTGTCAGTAGTTGGCACCAAAATACAAGAAGTTGTAAGTAGTTGTGCCATCAGCCAACAAATGTATCCGTGATCACTTGTTCTGTAAGTTGAGATCTTGAAGGCCCATAGATGGATTCTTCTCTTATTGTCTGAGAGAGTAGTGTAACCACAACTCCTAGGGCAGGGCATTTGTTGCAGCAAAAATTTAGGTGTGTAAAGCTATAAAAGGATACTTGGAACCCTTATTTGTCACTTTGCATTGAAAAAGAATAGTGAAAGAGCTTCTGGAGCAGAATTTTGAAGGAGTCAAGTTGATTCAGTGGCAAATTCATTAGGTATTCCATTCACTTGTAGAATTTCTAAATTTGTGCTCAGTAGAAAAACCTTGTTTGGTACAAAAAATGAAGAAAATCAAGGGAATTGTGAGTTTGTATGAATACAGTAGTAGGAAGATCAGGGATGTAAGAGATATATTTTCTACCAGTGAATTAAAGTGGCTCAAAGGAGTGAAACATAGGATTTTGGACACTTGGAATGAATTTCCTTATTTTGACAACGCAAAAGTGGTTAGGTTCATCTTGAGCAGATTGAATGAATATACTCTAAATTTGGACAAATCCTATCTTATTTTGAAGGAAGTGATTAGAAATTTAACTGGGTTATGTAATGTTGGAGATATTCCAAAGAAGAAGTCAATGTCAAATAAGGAAGTTGAAACCCTAACTAGTGTAATAGGAGATCAGAGGGCTCTGGTAATTTCAAAGATCAAAGATCCATTGACAAGGTACATTACATATGGAATTTCATACAAAATCTTCTTCAAAAATAGGGAAGGATCAACCTTTGCAAGCACAGTTTGCATTTTGCATAAGATGATTATAGAGGACCAAGACATTGACTTGTGTAGTTTTCTAAAAGATAAACTGATGGAGAACTTGCAATTGACAATGGAAATAGATTATCCTTTCAGGTTTGGCACTTTGATCATATTTATCATGATGTATTTTCTAAACTACTAGTCATAGAATGATAATGTTGTATGGAAGCAGAGATGAACTGGAATCCATTGAACTAGATGAAACAATGGCTAAAGGAAATGAAGAAGAAGGCACTTTATTCAAAACAAAGATATTGTAAATAGTTTAGGAGAAAGATGGAATGCAAAAGATTGTTGACATGTCGTTAGATCGACCCTCATATGAGCAGGATCTGATTGAGAGTACTTTGGGTAGATACTTTGTGTAGAATAACATTGAATTGGAAATTTTTTTAGAATGTACTCCTTGAAGAGTTGATTGAGTGTATTAAGGAAGCTGTGGGATCTGAATCTCAGGATAAGAAAGAGGTGTAAATAATCCTACACTTGAAGGAGCAGTTTAGGCTATCCCTTACAAAATTGAAAAAGAAAATGAATCTATTGAGATAGTGCATCAATTCAGCTAATGGCATCTACAATTATTGTCTACATTGGCCTCATGTTGTTGGAAAATACAAAGTCAAGCTAGAGCAAATTGAAAGTGAATTGAATAAAATTGGATGAGACTACAATATGGTTCAGGACTAGGATGGAATAGTAAAGAACATAATTCATGAGTTGCAGGTTGAGCACACAAAGATTCATTTTTCCAAAACCACTCTTATGGACACCTTCTGGAAAGTAAAGGATCAAACTAAATGTAGAATGGAGTAGCTGATTGAAGTCCTAAGGAAAGGAGAGAAGCTGGAAGAAGCAATTACAATTCTGGAATCCCCCATTCAAATCATTAATTGAACATCAGAAAATAGAAATCTGATAATAATTATTGGGATTGTTGTAGATGCTTGGAAGAAATTCCTTTCGGAGATGAAAAATAAGTATAAAACAATTTTCTGATTTGTGTAGTAGCCATAGTTTTTTGAATTTTGATCAAATTTCTATTTAGCAAAGGGAGAGAGAGAGAGAGAAATAAAATTTTATTTTAGTAAATAAAAAGGAAGAAGTGCAATAAGAATACTAGAAAAAGGGGAGAAAAAGCAGTAATTTTTTGTCATTGATGTCAAAGGGGGAGATAATGAAGTGAAAAATTCCTTGACATCCTAAGGGGGAGCAGTGTTTTATTGTGTTCTAAAATTTTGAAGTTTGGAAGCATACCTCTGGTTTTGACACTTAGTCATTTTTCACTAACTGTTGCCATCAATGCCAAAGGGGGAGATTTTTGGCATATGGCTCAAGGAGATTATTGGTATGGATTTTAGTGTTGTCATTGATGGCAACTAAAGTCACTATTGTGGTTCATAGATCCAAACCTAGTCATACCAATAGCTAAAGTCAAGTACAATGTATTACCGACAGAGAACATGATGAACAGGGTATCCAGTTAGTATGTCAAACTATATGCTTCACCGGATCATCATCTTGTGTTGTGTATCCCCAGGATAGGTTGTTAGGAATGCATGATACTTTATTAGTAAGTTTTGTGATGTTTCATTAATTCGTGTACGAGTAAAGAGATCCGGTAGAATGATTTTTTGTCTATTTGTTCATTATGGTTGACCTAATCAATGAAGCATGTTGCAGATATATAAGGGATGATTATTTAATTGTTTCTATGTTTGATAAAAAAAATGGGTCCTAGTTATGGTTTGGCCGACGTGTGTGGGAATGCATCAAAAATTATTTATTATTTGAAGCTGACATGTAGATAATATTATATTTTGTGTGAAGCCAACATATAGTGTTTGAATTCGTGATAGCGAGTATTTATGCGAGTTTGGGAAATTCATTTTGTGTGCATGAGATATATGAGAGCAGTTTTAGGGTAGAGAATTTGGATATGCAAATATTAGAAGATCAAATGTGAAAATTTGGTTGGTATAGAAGAGGATTTGGTGACATAGCAGAAGTGAAGTACTGAATCTGATAGAAGGTTCAAAACTTGATTTATGAGCTTCACCAAAACTAAAACTAGGCATTTGTAGATGTTATCTTCTTAGTTCAAACTTTTGTTGTAATATCTAACATTTTGCAAGGCAGTGACCCTTCCTTGTTTTGAGTAGTGAGCTCTAGGAAGTGTGCTTGAATGCATGTTCATTCCCTTTTCTTCATACTTTTAATAGAGTATATAAGTTATGGATTAATCTCCACTGTTGTTTTTCCCCTAGCAGGGTTTCCACGTAAGAATATTGGTGTTATGGTGCTTTGATTATCTTGTTCATGTTCTTGCATCTTTGTTTTTGTTTATGTGTTGTTAATGGTTTAATATTTGGATTTAAAGTTTAAATTTGTGGAACACTGATTCACCCCCCTCTCAGTGTTCCTCGAGTCCAACAGGGTCTTTGTATTATTTGTTCCTAATTGAATTTTCTTGAATACATAAATAGTAGTGTGAATAGCTTCTCTCTAGTAAACATTTTTGTAAACCTTCCTCAGTAATCATTGATCTAGAAGCTTCTTGAACTGTTCTATTTTTCCTTTCAACAACTCCATTTTATTGAGGAGTTTTCGAAGCACATAACTATCATTTTATTCCATGTACTTCACAAAACATATTAAACTAATGGGAAGTTAATTCATCACCTCTGTTAGACCTTAAGCATTTTATCCTCAAATTTACTTCATTTTCAACCATATCTTTAAATTTCTTGAATCTATCTAATGCATTTGAATTTTCTCTAAGAAATGAAACCCATGTATATCTAGAATAATCATCAATCGAAAGTATAAAGTACCTTTCACCTTGTAGACTTCTCACTCTTATAGGACTAAAAAGATATATATGAATTAAATCTACTAGTTCAGCAGTAGATTGCTCCTTTGATCTGTAATGGTTTCTTTCTTGCTTTCCAAACTGACAATTCCTGCAAATAGCATTAACAGGCTTTGTAATCCTTGTTAAATCTCTCGTGGCCTAAACTGCACTAATCCTCCCCAAGTTATAAAAAATTGTCAATAATCTAAACTGACAATTCCTACAAATAGCATTAACCTAACTCATTCTTTGATGCCACAACCTATTGTCAATAATCTAAGTCATAAAGCCTTGTCCATTGACACCCTTAAGTTGTTAGACATTTCCTTCAAATTTCTTTCCTATAGTAATCATTATTCCAGAGCCTTTCTTGATCTCACATCTTTCATCCTCAAATACAAGATTATATCCTTTACTGCACATTTTTCCAACACTCAAAATATTATTCCTTAAACCCTTGACATGGAAAACATCATCAGTATTATGCTTGCCATTAAAACATACTAAACCTATCCCACAAATCTTAGCACGAGTTTCATGTCCAAACATAACTAAGCCTTTATCATATTTTTCAAGTTTAACAAACTTACTCTTATCACCAGTCATGTGATGTGACCAACCACTGTCAACAACCTAATAGTTCTTTTCTTGTTTAGCATGTATGGTAGAGATAACAATAACTTCATTTTTTTCCTTCTCTAGAGGGTATTCCTTCACCTATTTTTCAAAATTAGCAAAAGTAGGTTCATATTTTCTAGCCATGAACAAGCATTCATTGTCATCAGGATCTCCATAATTAGATTCCTCATCAAATATACTACCATCGTCATTCACATAATACGCTCTATTGATCTTCTTACCTTTCTTTTCTTTCTCATAGCTTTGTTTATTCCTCTTAGCTCTTTTTGGACACCTTCTAGCAAAATAACCCATTCCTCCACAACTAAAGCATTTAAAGGGTAAATTACCTTCATACTTCCTAGATCCTTTCTCCATCTTTCTCAAAAAGTTAACTTATACTTCATCAATATATTCTTCATCCAGATCTTCAACTTTTGTAGCCTTAAAAGAAGTCTATTATTTGGATCCATTTCTCAAATTTGGCTTTCTCATCTCATAAGATGTTAGATTTGCCAACGACTAATCTTTAGTGTAAGTCTTGTAATCTATATGTTCTTCAATAACACATACCTTTTCATTTTAAGCATCAGGGAGAGTTCTAATAATATTCTTTACAAATTTGGATTCATCTATTGTAGTGCCAAGTCCTCACATTCTAGCTACTACTTGATCCAATCTCTCTACATAAGCTTTAACATTCTCATCTTTAGACATGTATAGGAGATCAAAATGTGTCTCCAAATTCTATAATTTTTCCTCTTTGACCCCTTCATCACCTTCATGCACCTTTTCCAGAGCATCTAAGACTTCCTTAGAAGCCTTTAGATTTTGAACTTTAATCAACTCAAAATGTACTTCATGTTATTGTTCACTTCATGTGCCTTAATCTCATCATTCATACTCAAACCATTAGTAGGAGGAGTGTAAGGATTCTTCTAAGATTTATCCACATCATATCCAAAGTACTCTAGTTATTCTTCCATTAATATTTTCTTGATGGTGTAATTAGTTCCATCAAACCTTGAATAATCATGCATAATTATGCTAGCCATCCTTGACCTTCCTTAAGAAGTTAAGCTCTTCTCCGAGGAACCAAGCCTTGATAAAAATAGTTGAACAAGATAACCAAGAGGGGGGTGAATCAGTTGTAGAAAATTTAACTTTTATAACATTCACCAAAACTTAGATTAGTCACAATTCTTAACTCTACTAAAATGAATAAACAATCAGTGCAAGTACAGAAACTAAAACTCATCACACAAACATAGAAACACCAAATTTACATGGAAAAAACACAGTGAGGATTAAATCACAATATAGAGAATATCAAAACCAATTACAAAAGGCTCACTACCTGAGAAAAAGGGCTCACTGCTAGAACAAGGACTCACTATTCAGATCAAGACTCACGATCCAACAGGGTTAACCACAAGGAGGTATCACTGCCACAAAGATACAAAGTAGAGAGAAGATATATGCTAAAGAGAGTCTAGAAAATCTCAATGCAACAAAGAAATCCACCACAATTTACTTAATCACTTGCAAACATGCATGAATGATAGAGTCTACCTTCAACTCACAACATCTGGAAACTCAACATTTAGGCATCACACTGATCTGCCACATTGATATCACATACAACCACTGATTCACATCTATTTTCTCTATTTATTTGCACTTATCTCTTTGTTATACTTTCACCACTCACTCATCTTGTATTTATGCCATCTTCAACTTCGAAACATATCTAGAGTCATCCACCCATTATTAAAATCAAATTAGGTCGATTCCAAAACATCCTAGGGTGGAATTAGAATGAGGGAAACCCAAACACATGCTTACTAAGGACCCAAATAGGTCCCAACATGCTTCATCAATTTAAAAGGTAGTTTTTAATACAAGGTCAAAAAAACTACTGTAAAACACATAAAAATTAAGCACGATCCTTTTACATACCAAAATTATCTTCAACACAATTATAGCAACTTAAATCTAGAAGTGCAAGTCATAAGAATTAATCAAAGAGAAATCCAGGCCAAAAACATCTTAGCTAGATACACAAAAAACCATAGTTCACGACTAGTGAGCATAACTTGCACTGTACAATGAATCAAAAGCAACAAATCTGCATATATTAGCTTCCAACAACCATGATCAACATATCTGAACCACACACACATAGAAGTATATCTAAGAGAAAAACCTGAAGCAACCACTTAACACCTGCAATCTTACTTGAATACAATTTTCTCAATACCCTTGACATACTATCCAATAACTTGCATCCATAAAATTAATGACAATAGCAACCAGTTGATAACCAATTGAGTAGTTGACATCAATGACAACACCTTGCAACAACCTCTTTATAGTTGCAAAAATTTGTGGAAAAACCTTCTTGATAATTTATTATGTTCGCATTGCTAGAATCTTCCCAAGTTGATTAAGCTTCACTTAGGGAACCTTGGGATCTGATACCGATTGTTGGAACAAAACAATCTATTAAGAGGGGGGGTGAATCACTAGATCTTAAAATTTTAACTTGTAAACACTTTATGCAGATTAATTCTTTAAACCCTTAATGTGCATATTGAGACTTCACATGCAAATACATGAACATGCACACACACAAGCATCACATAACACAAGATGTACATTGAAAAAATAGGATGGGGAAAATCATAGTGAGAAATGATGCTAGGAGCTATTGTCTTGATCCAACCTCACAATCTAATATTTAGTTACAATGCTTTAAGGTAACCAACCCTAAGGAGATAGCAATCCCATGGTTTTAGGAGAACCCACTCCAAGAAAGAACCCACTCCCTAGTATAAGCACCTACCCAGATGTCTGATGGCACCCACCAATTAGACTTACAATTCAGAGTATTACAATTTGATTAAAATTCTATGTTGCAACCTATTTGCAACTACACAATGTTCTGCACCCCTCTTCTTCTCCTCTACTTTTCCTCCTCTCAATTATTTCATTCTCTATCCACCTAAAGATGATATGATACTCTATGCAATGTATGCACTATTTCTTCTACAATTCTCTTATTATATTATTGGTCTACACTCTTCTACACTTCATCAAATTTTGATATCATACTTTGTATCTCCTTCACTGACCAGTAATTATTGCCTCAATATTATCACCCACACACATAATCTTTGTTAGGGTTTACTTGGTACATTCTTCGTCAAATCACCTTTTCATCAATCCAAACACACATTAAATTTGGATATAGAGAATTTTCTAAGAATAGAAATCTGCAAAACCTTAGGATCAAATATGCATTTAATTTATTCCAATATTTATCTAATCTAATCTTTATTTTTATCGACATGGTGATCTACCTCATTGACCTACAAATCAAATCTTCATTCATATTGGTCTCTTCTATAGTTGGACCAATTAAATCTATCTTCTATATCGATTACCAATCAAATCCTCATTTAGAAAGACTTAGCCATTTGTGATCTTCATCTTTGAATCTAGGTTGTCGATCTATTACTTCGTGCCATGATCCTCTAGCTCTCTATTCATCACATCATCTTTAAAACATCACCATTGGATTAATCTCCTTTAAAACTATGAAATTTATCTTCACTATAAGAAACAAGCCCAAACATTTAAATAGTTAGATCATTGCCTTTAAATCTACACTATTAATCTTTATTTAACTAGTGTTGTTACTCTCATTCATACACCACTTTGCATACATTGTGTCCACCAAGACACATGTACAAATTCCAGCAACCCACAAGCTCTAAATGATCCCACTGATTCTTAGTGGGCTAGTGGGTGGTTGCCATTTATCATCCACATCATCACCACACAATTCACAACAACGATGTGAATTGTTATACTAAGAAATCATCCTCCACCATGTTTCATCACACATCACCATCCACTAACTTCATATTTTCCCACCTTCAAAGTGTCAAAGGGACTTAAAATTACTCGCTCTGATATGTTGAAGTCTCTTTGATATAGGTTACAACTTTGATCACCATCTGATGAACATCATTCAATCTCTACCATTTATCACTATCCTACGAGACTTATTCAGGACCTACCAAAAACTCAATGGTCTAGTAGGAATTGTTTAATCTCCTTCGTTGATCAAGCAACATTGTTGTGTCAAAGGGACTCAAAATAACTCCTACTGATATGGTGAAGGCTCCCTAATGTAAGGCCAAACATTTGAAGGTTAACTTAGGAAATAATAAGGCCAATAAATATTTTCCAGGCTGGTAACATAAGGTGAAGGGGCCTATCATACCCATGAATTCAAAGAAAAAATTTGTTACTTATGTGACCTACAACCGCCGATACATAGTCAACAACAAAATACAATTCCAGTTTAAAGACCATGACTATAACAACTAAGGTTTAACTAATAAACCCTAAATGTTTCTAAGACCATACATAAACCATTTTGAGCTCATCCTTCAAACTTTAGACCTACAATTTATATTTATGATAGGCTCTCATAAAACCCATGTCAAAACTGGCAATAGACTCCTATTTAAATGCCTTGAATCCATTGTTGCAAAAAGGTGACAACATTTTCTCAACTATGCAACATTTGCAAAATGTGTTCCTTTGCATTTACAACTACTCACACACTTCCAAAAAAAAATTCACATCTATCATAATCATCCTTCATCATCATGCCAACAATCTACCTTGCATGATATCCCCTTTTGATATCAATGACAACAATATGCCAACACTATTGGCCAAAAAATCCATCACACATGCTTTTCGAAAGGAGCCAAAATTTGTTCTTAATCAAAATAGGTTGGCATGACTTATAATCATTCCCATGAATCCTCTCCTTTCATAATTCAACTTTTCATGGCACCAAAACCCTTAGGTTGACACCACACAACAATATTGGTGAAGCAACAAATGAATGAACCAATTTTTCATCCACAACCTGACACATGGACCACCAAATCACTTATCACTTGGAGTGCATATAATCTTGACATCTTCAAAAACTTCCTCAAAAATGCATAGGATTATAATAATTTTTGGTGGAACATAGAGCATTCTAATATGCACTCTACACCTGTAACTTTTCTTCTACTAATCTTGATACTTTAACACTTGTATCTTCAACTACGGGAGGCATAGAACCCTAAAAATTTAGATATAGATACTTCCAATACATACCATAATAACTCAGAACCACATGAATTTTTTTTATAAATAAGAGCAATGAAAACCAAAAAACTATTGTACTCTTACTATTCTAGTCTATGAATTTGGTAATCTTTACCAAAACACTTGATCTTCTCCAAAATTTCTCCAAGATATGTACATACATATGCACCATCACTTCTAAAATGGGTTACCATCAATGAAAACACCATACATAATCATGCTCATGTTTCCAACAATCTCCACCTTTGTGATTGATCTCAACACACTTTTCCAAAACATTCTCCCCTTTTGATATTAAGGTAAAAGGGTATCATAAAGATACTTATATTCTTTACTCCCCCTTACTGATATATTTACATGAGAGTATCTCCCACTTTCTATATTATCCATCACCAAAAAAGGCACAACTATAGCACAAAACCATCTACTAACTCTTCATATGTGCATTGAAATTAGAAAATTACATAAACAAAGAAAAAATTTACACCTTAACTAGATCAAGGTAAAATACCCTTATAAGAAACCTTCAATTTTGCAAGGTGTTCCTCCCAATCCTTCTTTGCAGCTTCCCAATCCTTCTTGATAAAGGAAAGAGTTTGGCACTAATTTTTAAAATTGAACATGGAGGTCTTCTTCTTCTTTCAAAGAACTAGGTATTGTATTACTTTGTACATTCTCCTGAGCATCAACTAAAAATTCAATTAAAGGAGTAACCCTTGTACTTACCATATCTCTTAGCTGACTATATTGCATTATTATTTTATCCTTTTCTTCTTGTAGTAGAAAGAATTCACCATGTATATTTTGAATGATAACTCTTGTAGCTCCATCTACATCACTCGCCAAATCATAAAAACTTGAGGCATGAGCAATTTGAGACTCAACCAAGTCCATATGATCATTAATTATCCTTGTAGAAACTAGCCACATAAAAAAAAATTGAAGTAATTGTTTGGCTTCCTCCAAACAATTTGTAACATCTTCCAAGTTGCCTTGCAACTTGGCACGTGCAATACCACACTTATCAAAAATATTAACTAACCTTTTTCTCATTGAATTTATTTTCCATTGCATTCTCTATCTTCTCTTCCAAACCATAAGAATACTCCTTAAAGGAATCTAGCAATAACTTCAACTTTTACACACTAGATAAATAATTGTCAATAGAAATTCTAAGAAGTCCTTCTTGTAGTACTTTTATAGCTTCATCCACCAACTCAACACTCTTTTGGTGAGTTTGAAGAATCTCTTTTCTTGTGGAGGCATGGAATACTTCACCATGATATAACTTATGTATAGGGGAAGTCTTGTTTAGGTCTACTTGACCTTGTTGCATAGGGATCTACCCACCACTTGAAACTATAACTACATATCCAAAGGATATTTTAATGAATCTCCAAAGGGTGTAGAGGATTCACCACTAATTTTATTGTTTTCTTCTTCATTCTTATCAATCTTCTCCTTATCACCATTTAAAAAAAAATCTTTTGTAGGATTTTCCACTTCTAGAGGGGGAAAATTATGTTCATCTTGAGCTTCATTCTTCTTAAGGAAATCCTTCTTATCTTCTTTATTTTGTTCAGTATTCACCTCCACATTAATTATATCAACATCAAGAGGGGTATTATCTATTATTTTTTCTTCTTGCTTCTTATGTTTTTGCTTATATTCTTCATTAACTATCTCACTAACTTTGGGAGGGATGTATCTTGTTGCATCTGATATGAACATCACCTAAAAGAACTGCCAATTCTTTATCAAGTTTTTCAACTTTATGTAGTATCTCTTTTATTAACCTCTCAATATCTTCCTTATATTTGATCATAAGATTACTAACTCTTTGCTTTGTCTTAAATATCTTACTATACAACTAAGACAACTTGAGCCTATCCTCATGAGACAATGAGGAACAAATATTTTCCAAGGAAAATTTCTTCATCTTTGCATCCTCTACAATAGGCTCTTGTCTTCTTACATTCAAAACACCTTTTAGATCATTTGGTAATTGATCGACAATCTCCTCTTTCTCTTTTCCCTTATTTGCACTGATCTCTTCCTAAGAGACACTAGATTTCCTTTTCCAAACCAATTGAGGCCCTTCTTCTTTCTCTTCTTCATCTTCACAACTAACATACTTTTGTTTGGTTGCATTTTCCTTGTTTCTTCTCTTTGTAAAATTTTGTTGCATAAAGGAACTTGATGTTTCTTTCTTCTTTGAACTTTCGGTAAGCTTTGTTATGGAGGATTTTAGAACATCAAGAGAGGATAGTGAGGTCCTACTTGACCTTCTTATCTTTCATGTAGTAGTCTATAGAGGAGAATATGTACTTTTGGATTTCTCTGCAAGATCTCTAGTGGAACCAAGCTCTCTCTTCAAATCAACCTTCATCTTCTCAAATTTTTCTACAATATATTTATTTTTATTCTTTAGGTTTTCTTTGCTATATTTTTCTTCATAGGTACCAATCCTATCAACCATTGGATCTCTAGGTTTACTCAATTCAACCTATGCATGGTCAATAAGTTTAGGTTCTATAACCTTATAACCAAGCTCCAAAGCCCAAACTATTTTGGGTTCAACTACTTCCATTGAGAATCAGTCTCTGCTAGCCATAAATGTCATGTCATTCTTTTACTTATTTACAACACTTCTCGAAATCCTATGTATCTCTCGTATTTGTTCTTGAAATGTTTTGAAAAATCACCACAAAGATGACTTTCAGGACTCAAAATCTATAAATCTCTTTAAGTGATCTCTAATTTGTACAACTACCAAAATACTATTATCCCATACAAAATTCTTTGCTCTGGGAACTTCATTTAGAAAGTAAAACAACAAGAAAATAATTAGTGTATTGGTCATACTAGAAAGGGTACCTTTAATCTTTTGTCTTTTGTAAATTCTCCAATAATTGCAATCACAAGAGCTCACAAAAATCAATGTCTAGAACTTCCTTCACCATCTAGTTGGTTGTGTGTACTGTGGTAGTAGATACATAAATATCTCTATATGTATAAATGATCTTATATCCAATAATCATTGAAGCATACTTCAATGTCAAAACTTCAATGCCATTCATCCTTAGGGAACACTTTTCAAACTTCACACCAATGATCTCCACCAATACCTCATTAGATTCATTGCCTTTAATGTTGGAACTAGTCTAGTGGAGCATTAACTAGTGACAACACTAATTACATCTTTAGTGATCATGTGCAACATGTCGAGCCACATGAATTTTTCATGTACTCTTCTAAGAACATATTTCACCCACTTATCTTCATAACATAAATTTGCAAATTCATTCCATACATCCAATTTCTTCTCTGTCAAGCTAGAGTACCCTAGTTTTAGCTCAAAATTATCTCCAATTAGAACCTTTTCCATGAATCCTACCAACTTCAAATGGTCATACTCATCCATATTCATATGAATGTATATCTACACATCCATTGTGTGCATTACACTACTCATAACCTTATAAAATGCACCTTAAGGATCTATTTCCATAGATTTTTATGGGTGATTCTTGAACTTAGGTCTTGGCCACTCAACCACATCAATAATTTGAGTAAAAATCTTGAGCTTCTTCTAACTAGGGTTTTGTAGGAAAATTTTAAATACCTTTGGAATTTATCGGTAGAGTTTCACACAATGCACTAGAACTGTTTCAATTCTCTTTTGCTCTACTCCCCACTTCAAATGCTCAACCAATTGAGTGAATTTTTAATATGAAAGATAGAGTATATACACTTTTCTAATGACTTAATGTGCATTTATTGCACTACTTAAAATTAGGTTGAAAAAGTTGTCAAATCCTCACTATGTCATCACAAGCACCTCAAAACATTTTGCAAATCTCTACAACAAGAGATTTCACACTGAATATTTCACCAACATATCAAACATATCAACCAAAATATATACGAGTATATTGAAAACATTAGCATCTCATCTTTAGCAAGGGGCTAAAAAGTTTTTTAATAACAATCCCCTTGAGAAAAATCTCTTTATCTTGTTTATGGAGGAAACATTTGTACGAACATTTGGCATAGATTCACTCTTCACCTCATTCTCTTCCTTTCTCTTCCATATCTTGTTCATCTCCTTCTTCATCTCAATTGGATCAACCTTCCTTATTGGATAAATCTTATTTTGTGAACTAGAGGGTTTCACATTCTTACATTTGAAAAGCTTAGCTATGTATCCTAGATTATTTCATTTATTTCATATGATAGCTTTTTGTTGAACAAAATTATTTCTTTCCATCTTAGATCTGCATCTAGAAATCTTATCCCCAAACCCATTGTATGTATAATAGTATCAATTTAATGATTTAAACATCATATCATTATTCTAACCATTCATCATCTTACTTTTGCATTCACTAGCATTATGACCAAATCTATTTCATGTATGGAACTAACCAAAAAATGATTGAATGTTTCAATTAATTCTGCTTCTACACTCTATAGATTTATGTCCAAATATTTTGTAAGAATAAAAGTAACTATTAAAATATGGGTACCTTTATGTAACTGGTTGTCTGATAGGAAGTCTCTTTTTCTTTTGGTTTCAGATATGTTTCATGTCTCGAGTATTCCTTTATTCATCATTCTTATTTTCAAAATTATTTCAAGTCTAATTTTCCTTTGAGCTTTCTCCTTTTTCAAACCCTAATCATTCTATGTCCTTCGAGGCTTTTTGAATTGGAAGTATATCATCAAGTAAGATAGAAACCTTCTTGAATTTGACCTCTTTACTCTTTGATTTCTCTAGATATTTTCTTAGAGACACAACTTCATCTTCAAGCTTTGAACATTCTATAGACTTATCTTTCAATTTGGCATTTAGGTAGTCTTAAACTCTTTTTCCTTCTTCAACCCCCACTTTTAGATTAGTGATTATCGCATTTGATTGTTTGAGCCTATCATTTATTTCCTTGAGTATTTCTTTAACTTTTTTTATTTGATCCCTCAACTTCTACTTAATTTTTTATTTCATTTCTCTATTCTCACATTTTGATTTATCCAGATCATTAAGAGAAAATATGAGTTCTCCTTCCATGTGAACTTCACAATCTTCTTCAGTAAAGAATTTCATCATAATTTCTTCTAGAGGGATAGGATACCTCCTAGTCACCATGTGTTCAACCTCCAAGATCTACCTCATAAGTTAAGACAATTTAAGGAACCAAGATCTAATACTAATTATTTAACACCTAGAATATTGAGAGGGGCATGAATCAATATTTATTTGGAATTTGTTAACTTCATCAAGCTTGCTAAAATGGAAAGGAAAAATTAAAGCATGCATCACATTAATAAACACAACAATACTATATTTATGTGGAAAACCTTTAGAAGGGAAAAACCACGGTGAGGATTAGCTCACAATATATTATAACTGGTTACAATGGATTACATAATGGAGGAATCACTATGAAAAAATAAAGGCTCACTACCTAAAGGACTCATTGTCCAAAATAGATAAGAGAATAGAAGAATGGATCACTACAAGATTTTTAACTGCTAACAATGCATTTGCAACATGTTGAAGATATAGTTCGGATTAAGCTCAGTAAACTGACTTTACAAACTTCATACTTCACCACTATCACCTTTCACATTTAAATCTACATAAAATATCTAACATGATCTCTACATACATTCTTCACACACTAAATCATCCTTCAATAAATACCACAAACACCCTTCAATTAGGTTGACCTAATTGCATGAACCATGTACTTGACCTATTGGCCCAAAAATCCATCACACATGCTTTGTAGAAGGAACGAAAGTCTATTCTTCATCAAAATAGGTCAAAATGACCTATAATAATTCCAATTAATATGATCCTTTCATAATTCAAATCCCCACAACCCCAAAACCCTTAGGTTGAGACAACAAAATAATACTAGTGTAGCAACAACTCAATAAACCAATTGTTTATCCACAACTCGACACAAAGACCACCAAATCACTTGCCACTTGGAGTGCATATACTTCTATCATCCTTTAAAACTTCCTCAAAATAACACAATATTATAATCATTTGTGGTGGAATATAGAGCATTCTAATATGCACTCTACACCTATAACTTTGCTTCTACTAAGCTTGATACTATATCACTCATATATTTAACTACGAAAGACATAGAACCATAAAAGTTCAGATATAGATACCTTCAATACATACCATTATTAATAATAACCATATGATAATATTATACAAAGAAGAGAAATGCAGTCCATAAAACTGTTGCATTGTTACTTACTATTCTAGTTTGGGACATAGGAATTTTTCACCAAAACACTTGGTCTTCTCTGGACTTTCTTTGGACTATGTACATACAAATGTGCCATCACTTCTACAATGGGTTGTCATCAATGAGAACACCATACATTATCATGCTCATGTTTCCAACAAGGGAAGCCAAAGTGGATGTTGCTATCTCCACTGTGAAGGGCCATGCAAAGAATTCAGAGGATGCTTCCAATGTTGAACATTTTTTAGAGGACTTTAACCATTTTATCTATGGCATAGAAACTATTATTGATGTTTTATAGGTGGATTACAATAGTGTGATAGGTAGTTTTAAATTAACATAACACTTCTTGAAGGATCTCAAAAAATTTAGTGTTAAATTAAGGAGTCTGTAGAAGAAGGTTGTTGGCAAGGGCAAGGTTTGAGAGGAGGATTTTGACATCATATTTCAGGATGGAGGAAATAAAGATAAGACTCTCAAATATTAAGGAAGTTGTTTGGGAGATTAATGTGGATCATGAGACTCATATTCAAGAAACTGAAAATATATTTCAAAATTTTAAAACCAATATGGACAAGATCCTAAAGATCAGCCAAGTTTCCATTCATAATAGTGTGGAAACCTTAAATATCCTCATTGAACAACTATGAGAATTAAGGGAAGAGCAGGTGATTGGTGGATGTGTCTCTAGTAGCAAAATGAAGGAACTTAAAGGAAAGGATAAAGATAATTTTGTGTTAGTGGATGTTGAGTAGGGTCCTAGTTCCTACACTAGGAGTAAAAAGAAGAAGACTTTTTTATCAAGAGAACTAAGAACTATTGATGCTGGTTTTTTATTAGCGATAAATAGGTTTTGAAGGGGCTTGAAACCATGTATAAAAAAGAGAAAAACAAGAAAAGATAAAGAAAATTTGTTTCCCAACCAAATCCCAAACAAGATGCTAATTATAGAACAATCATCATCCCACCAGTAGATAACGAAAAGCCAAAACAACAAAACCAAAAAAAATGAGAACATAAAAAGTAACATTTAGAGAATTTCCTTAAGCATTTTGGTTTCTTCAAGATCCTTAGCAATCACCCTGTCGTGTATTTCCATGACCTCCTCCAATTCCTGCCTTAGCACCATTTTGCATTTCTTGGTTTTGCTCTGAGTGCACGCGCTTGGCTCTATGCCCAATTCCGCAACCTGCAGCTCCTTATTAGCATTCTCCCCCACCTCCTTGTTCACCGGTTCACCTCCTTAATAACTATTGATGATGATTGATAAGAATTATCAACAAGATTTAGAAGTGGTGGACGCCCTAAATAGTTTGAAATAGCTTGTGTTTATATTGTTGCTTCTTTTATTTTGGTATGTTAGTTAGCTTTTGCTTAGTTGTTTTTTAATTGTTTTTTGGATGTGTTTTATTCTATTATAGCAATATTTTGTATTCTAGGGTTTTAGGTCCCTTATAAAAACATATTCTTCTAATATAATAAAAAACATATAACATAATATAAATATTATAATATAGAATTTATATTATATATTATATTATAATATATAATATATATGTCCATGTTTTAAATATTGATATCACCTTGCAATAGAAATGAGCTTTAAAAATAAATATTCATTTGTAGCTTTAAAACTGGATAACCATTTTTATCTTTAAAAATATATATCCATTTTTATCCTTAAAAATAGATATCCATTATTTTTATAGGGGAGAAAAGGGGCATAGAGCCATTTTTAGCTTTCCAAAAAGGCATATGGTATCAAAATTCTCATGATTTCTATGTGATATAGACAAAAAAATTATTTTGTACATTCTTTTACACAAAAGTGAATTCTAACAATGATTAGGGTGGATTTTTCATTTGTATAATTCGGAGAAATAGTCATTGTATAGCCAAAATATAGAGGAAACTTGAAGCCAATGAAATTGAAGTTATTAGGGAAATGGTGCAAAAGCACCTTTGGTCAAAAGTTGCCAATGTATGTTGATCATAAGTAGGTTATAGGTTTTGAGAGTTTATTTGTCTAAATAAGGTCACTATGACCATTTTTATGTTAAATTACTCATGTTTGAGGTAATTAGGTGATTAGGGGGTTTAATTGTGTTGATACAACAAAATTGCGCTTTGATTGTAAATGTTGTCAAACACAAAAGTTACAAATTTGCATTTTTGTGGAAGTTGAAGAGTCTTGGAATTCAAAAAGTAGTTATAGGAATTGGGGTGGTTGGTTTTGAATGGAATATCTATAAAATTCCTCCAATAGGATCGACCAAGGTCAAGTTGATGGTGGATTGAAATCATATTCAATAAGACACAATGTTTCTCTACTAATTTTTTGTGTTTTCTGAACTCTTCATTTTGTACAGACCCGTACAAGGTATAAATTCTCTGAGATTCATTGGATAATATAGTAGCATGCTTTATATTTATTTTACATCCATTTTGAGAGTCTAACTCTGAGATTAGAAGGAGATTTCATCAAATTTCTCTTATAGCCCTGTTACACAAAATTAAGGGTTTTGATTGAAGTTATATGATGATTTAGTCAATCCACCTACTGTCAGACCCTATAACTTGGTGGATTGAATTTTTTTGTGGTGGGATAGGTATTCTAATGGTTTAAGAGGTAGAGGGATCAAGTTATTCAATGTCGGATGATGCCCTAGGGCTAAATAATGCAATTTTTCATGTGAAAATGGTGGGTTAAAGAAAGGTTTTGTCAAAATGTTCTTGGTACTATCTAAGTAAGGGTGGATTGAGTTTTGGTAGAGTCTTTGTGAAGTGTTGAAGGAAATTTTTGACTTTGATAAACCTAGGATATAGGTTTTTCAATAAACCCTTGGTGTTTTGCATGTAGAATGAGGGTTTCATGGAATAGTGGTTTAGAGGTCATAAAATTGTGAACTAATGGTGGAATCTATTGTTTTGATGCACAATTAGAGACTTTCCATTGATTTTGGGTGGAGACTTAGTGATTTTGGGGTACCTCCTTTGTAAAAGAGTGGTAATTGGTGGTTTTAGGATAGGGGTATTTTATTGGTTGGCAAGATTTTCTTAAAGAAATCTTAAGGGATATTTTGGAAAGTCAAGTTACATCTTGTACTAAGTCTCAATTGATGTTGAGTTGGCCTATTTATGACCTTCTCTAAAATATATCACCAAGAGTTGAATTTTGAGGGCTATAAGCCTTAAGGAGAGTGTTTGAGTTAAGTTGAGAGACTTGTGTTGTAAAGAGTTGGTTCTTGATTGAGATTGATCATTTTGAGTTCGATAGGGAGTTTCAACCACCTTTCTTACATCAGGTGGTATCAAAGCTTAGTTATTAGATCTCTTGTTGGTGATTTGGTTGGATTTTGTAGATTGGAAGTTGAAGAGAAAATACTATTAAGATGCCTCCCAAAGGAAGTTTAGTTGGAAGAAAGATGGATGATTAGGCTAAAGAAATAGAAGCATCGAGGAAAGAGGTGGCTGCATTGCAATATAAAATTGGAGTGGATATGGATGAGAGCGATACTGCAGAAGAAGATACTTCTAGTGAAGAAGAAGAGATGGATCCAGATGATGTGAGGATGATGAAGCTTTTGAAGGATGTGAAGAAAGATGGATATAGAATAATGTTTGTGCCCATGTTTGGGGGAAAACTAGATGGAGAAGAGCTCTTGGATTGGATAGGGGCTTTTGAGAACTATTTTCACAGTGAGGAGATTGATGAAGAACACAAAGTGAAGAAGGCCAAAACCAAATTGAAAGGACATGCTTTTCTATGGTGGAAATTTTTGTAAGATGAAAGGGAGAGAAAAGGAGATAACAAAATCACTTCATGGGAGAGAATGAAGGAAAAATTGAAAGGTAAGTTCCTTGTGATTTTAATGTTCAATTACTTAAAAGATTACAAAATCTTAGACAAAAAGAACAAGATGTGGAATCATACACTGAGGAATTGTATAAGCTAAGTATAATAACAAAGCATCAGTAATATGAGGAAGAAAGAGTAGCTAGATATCTTAATGGATTAAGGTACAATATTCAAGATGGAATCAATTTATTGGCACCAAAAATAGTTGAGAAATGTTTTCAAATGGAAATAAGAGCAAAAGAAAAACTCAAGAGGAGATAAGAGAAGGAAACAAGAGGAAGAGGCAATACTTCTAGGGGAAGAGGTACATTTTCAGCACCAAGACGGTCCAAAGAAGATCTTGAAGATGATGATAAGAGAAAATAACAAGCACCTGAATCAAGAGGTGGATGGAGAGGTGGAAGAACAAGCTTTAGGAAAAGGAGAGATTCTAATGAGTTTTCAAGTAGGTGTTATAAGTGTGGTTAGTTTGGCCACCCTTTCTTCAAGTGTATAAAGAAGATTGGAACCACATCAAGTGGAGGAGAAAGGAAACCTAATAGGAGAGCCCAAATTGTTTATGAAGATGAAGCTAAAAGTTCAAACTCCAATACCCTTCATGCTACTCCTGAAGTAGATGAGATGTTGATGATGAAAAGGAAAACCTTGAAGACATCCATGGAGAGAGAACAAATTCAGAGAAGAGCCTTGTTTAGGACTTGTAGATGCAAAAATAAGGTATGTAAAATGATTGTTGATTTTGGATGCACTAAAAATATGGTCTCTAGTGAAATGGTGGAAATTTTGAATTTGGAAAGGGTACCTAGAGAGAAGCCTTATAAAGTGTATTGGGTTAGTGAAAATAAACCATTTTGGTGAGTGAACAAGCTACTGTTGAAGTTCAAATTGGTCCATATAGAGATAAATCTATTTGTGACATTCTACCTATGAGTTGTTGCCATGTTTTGGTTGGCAGACCGTAGCAATTTGATAGTTCTGCAGTTTATCATGAGAGACAAATCACATATATAGTTGAAAAGGATGGGAGATCATTAATGCTAACTCCATTGATTGAAGAGGTAAGAGAGAAGGGTGAGATCATAATGATAGGGAGAAAATAATATGTGAGCAATGAGGAAGGTGAGAGTTTGAATTTTGTAGTTAAGTCACAGTTTGATACTATTACGAAAGTTAATAGGAAAGATAAACATAAATCACTGATTCCACACTTTGGAAACCTTCAATTGAGTTAAGACAGCAAGGATAAACTCTTTACTAAACCCAACAATGCAAACCATTCACATTTTCATTATTTCATTATGGACTATCTTAACACCTTGTATCACTCCTAACACATACTGTCTGAGACAAAATTCACCAAATAACTCCCTTCAAGGTTGTAAAGAGATTTTTAAAGTCCCCTTTGAGGGTTCTAAAACATTCGCAAAATATTGACACTAGTTATTCTATGAAAGGATGCTCAAAACTGGGCATACAAAATTAGGCCAAATAGGCTTTGTTCCAATAGGGGCTTATTGGTTTTCCTATCTCCAAACTCAATTTATCTCAACCTATGCTTCAATAATTCCTTATTTGACCTATACAAGCTTATTAAACACTCAAAAGTCCCTTTCCAAAGGTGTTTTTACAAACCCTGAGTGCTAAACTCATTGTTTTCCCATAAAACCCTACTTTTAGACCTAGGGCATTATAATATTGACTCAAACCCTCACTTTCTCATGTTATGGATTATGAATATTGTAGAATACATCAATTTATTTCTATCCACCAATTTTTAGGAGATTTTGATGACTAGGAATAAAGAAATGAATTTTTATGATCTCATTGTTACCCTAGGACAGGGTATTGGCAATTTTCTAAGAATTTACAATAACTGACTCAAAACAATACCAAAATACATGAAAAAAAAAGGATTGGGAAGATGATTGGTTATACCATCATTTAGAAATATCCACACATGTCTCCCTTCCCATGCAGGGCTATACACAACTTGAACATAATGATTTTCTATGAGAATATGCAAAATTTAATGCTTTTATTCATTCAAAAATTGATGTACAATCACCCCCACCTCAAAAATGGTGTACAAAGCCTTTATAAAAGCATTCAAAATAAATTTTGAGTTTCCAACTACCTTCATCAAATAAAACTTCCTACAACTACTCCATGACTTTTCACCTTCCTATGTTGTCTTTGTTGTAACTTTTCATTTTTTTTGCAATTTGTGACAAAATTTTACATTTTTATTTCAAAACATGACATAATGACCTCCTAATGACTTTAACACATAAAAATGACTTAAATCACCCCTTGAGAAATGTTAGAAGACCAAAAATTGATCAACCTACAAGATGGAAACATGGCATTGCCAAGGTGCTCCTGCACCATACTCCTGGTGAAATGAAATTCAAGTCCACTTGAATGTGTAGTTGTCGACAAATATTTATCCTTTGTATACTTTTATTTTGATCCACCTTGAAACTACTCTCAATCACCTTCATCTTCACTTTTGGCTTCATCTTGTACATGCAAATCAATTTTCTTTCTTGATTTCCAACACTCTGTTGCTTCACAATTTTCATCTCAACATCTCTTCCTTCTCCTATCTGTTGCATTGTGATCTAAAAATGTTTCCTAGTCCAAAATATTAGCACAATAAAGAAAGAATACATTAACTTGATCACATTACCTCCATATTTCCTCATCTCTTTGAAAATCTCCAAAAGCAACTCATTTTGGATCATCACTTCATCCACTCTTATCATCAACTCAAAGTCTTCTTCTTCTAAAATCAGGTTCATGGCTGCAACATCTTTGTTTTCTTCATCATCTTTATGTTTAGGAATGATTGCAACATCTTCATCCTTGAATTCTTCATCAACATCTTCAAATTCTTCATCTTCTTCTTTCTCTTTTATCTTACTTTGTCTCATTCTTCTTCTCACTATCTTTTAAATGGACCATGTCACTTTATTTTTCACTTTCAAATGCTAACTTGTGGCTTGTCTATAGAACTAATCAATCATCTATTTCATCTCCATCATAGTCTCTTGAAACTCTTTATCCATCCTGCTCAACTCTTCCTTGAATTCTGCAACCTCTTTGTCAAAATTTTATTGCCTCTTTCTCCTTTTCCTCTCTTCCTCTATCTACAAATGCCTCTTCAACACATCCATATTATTCTCTTCAAGAAAGTTTCCTCTTGCTTCCACCTTTCTCAATTGTCTCTCTTCCTTCTCAATGGTAGCAATCAGGTTACCATCTAAACCTACAACCAACCACAACACACCAACCAAAAAACAAACACTTACTCACCATCCCAAATCTTTCCCAAGCTCTGATACCAATTTGATGCAATATCGGAGGAAGAACAACTCACTCAATCTCATTAGTCAAAACTCAAAACATTTTCTTTCATGTCCTTATAATTTGGACTCATTTCCCTTCACTAAATCCTTGATCTCAAACACTAAACTAAGAAATTAGATTTCCAAAACTCAATAGGACCTTTAAAACACCTTAATCAACTTGAAAATGATTGATTCAAATCAAATGAGTCCCTTAAAACATCTATTTTAGACCACTTCTTACTACCTGTCCCCATCATACAATTATGGCACCCACAACCCATCAAATCTCAAAATTTACTTCCCATTAAATAAATCACTGATTCTGCACTTTGGACACCTTCAATTGAGTTAAGATATCAAGACTAAACCCTTTACTAAGTTACCCAATAATGCAAACCATTCACATTATCATTATTTCATTATGGACTATCCTAACACCTTGTATCACTCCTAACACATACTGTCTAAGAAAAATTTCACCAAAGACCTCCCTTCAAGACTGTAAATAGATTTTTAAAGTCCCCTTTGAGGATTCTAAAACATTCCCAAAATATTTACACCGGTTATTTTGTGAAAGGATGCTCAAAACTGGTCTATCAGCGTACCAAATTAGGCCAAATAGGTTGTGCTCCAATAGGGGCTTATTGATTTTCCTATCTCCCAACTTAATTTCTCTCAACTAGTGCTTCAAGAATTCCTTATTTGACATGTAAAAGTTTATTAAACACACAAAAGTCACACTCCAAAGGTGTTTTTACAAACCATAAGTGCTAACCTCATTGTTTGCCCATAAAACCCTGCTTTCAGACATAGGGCATTATAATATTGACTCAAACCCTCAACATATCATGTTGTGTCTTAGGAATATTGTAGAATACATAAATATCTTTCTATCCAATTTTTTTAGGAGATTCTAATGACTAGGAATAAAGAAATTAATTTTTATGATCTCACTGTTACCCTAGGACAGGGTATTGGCAATTTTCTGAGAATTTACAATAACTAACTCAAAACAGTACCAAAATGCATGAAACAAAAAGTATTTGGAAGGTGATTTGTTATACCATAATTTAAAAACATCCACACATGTCTCCCTACCCATACATGGTCGTACACAACCTAAACACAATGATTTTCTATGAGAATATGCAGAATTTAATGCTTTTATTTATTCAAAAATTGATGTACAATCACCCACACCTCAAAAATGGTGTACAAAGCCTTTATAAAGGCATTCAAACTGAATTTTGAGTTTCCAACTACCTTCATCGAATAAAACTTCCTACAACTACTCCATGACCTTTCACCTTCCTATGTTGTCTTTGTTGCAACTTTTTAATTTTTTTGCAATTTGTGACAACTTCTTACATTTTTATTTCAAAACATGACATAATGACCTGCTAATGACTTTAAAACATGAAAATGACTTAAATAACCCCTTGAGAAATGTTGGAACACCAAAAATTGATCAACCTACAAGATGGAAACATGACATTTTCAAGGTGCTCCTAGACCAGTAAGGAAATGAATAAAAGGATAGTGGAAAAGGCATGTGTTGGTCTAACAGAGACTACTAAATGCATTGGTACAGACTTTTGTAAGGCTAACAGAGGAAAAAATAAAGAGGGGAAGGATACTGAGTAGGGAACTATGGATGAAGAACAGAGGAAGGTGATGAAATTTGATGAAAGCTTGAGTAAAGGTGTAAAGAGGAATGTGATATCAGAGTTAGATGATGGAAAGGTTGGAAAACACCGTAAAGGGAAGAGTGCATAGTTGGAGCAAGAATCAAGGGATGGTGATGGAAAATATGTTAAGGATAGTGAAGAATAAAATAAAGGTGAACTTGTTCAAGGAATACATGAAGGTCAAAGACAAGTGAAGAATAATGGAGGACAAATTGCAAGATTCTTTCCAAGGGACTTGGAAAATTTCTATTTTGGGGTGTATGGTGCAGGAGCACCTTTGGTCAAAAGTTGTCAATCTATGTTGATCATGAGTAGGTTATAAGTTTTGAGAGTTTCTTTGTCTAAATAAGGTCAATATGACCATTTTGATGTTAAATTAGTCATGTTTGAGGGTATTAGGTGATTAGGGGGGTCAATTGTGTTGATAAAGAAAAACTACACTTTGATTGTAAATGTTGTCAAATACAAAAGTTGCAAATTTGCATTTTTGTGGAAGTTGAAGAGTCTTAGAATTAAAAAAAAAGTTATAGGAATTGGGGTGGTTGGTTTTTGAATGGAATATGTATAAAATGCCTCCAAAAGGCTCGACCAAGGTTGTTGATGGTGGCTTGAAATCATCTTCAATAAGACAACATTTTTCTGCTAATTTTTTGTGTTTTATGAACTTTGTTCATTTTGTATGGACCCGTATAGAATATAAATTCTCTAAGATTCATTGCATAATATATTAGCATGATTTAGCTTTCTTTTGCATCCATTTTGAGAGTCTAAATCAGAGATTTTAAGGAGATTTCATCAAATTTTTGTAGCAGCCTTGTTACACAGAATTAAGGGTTTTGATTGAAGTTATACGATGATTTAGTCAATCCACCTATAGTCAGACCATGTAACTTGGTGAATTGAATTTTTTTGTGGTAGGATATGTGTTATAATGGTTTAAGAGGAATAGGGGTCAAGTTATTCAATGTGGGATGATGCCCTAGGGCTGAACAATGCAATTTTTCATATGAAAATGGTGGGTTAAAGAAGGGTTTTGTCAAAATGTTGTTGTTACTATCTAAGTAAGGGTGGATTGAGTTTTGGAAGAGTCTTTTTGAAGTGTTGAAGGAAATTTTTTAGTCTGATAAGCCTAGGATATTGGTTTTTCAATAAACCCTTGGTGTTTTGCATGTAGAGTGAATGTTTCATGGAATAGTGGTTTAGAGGTCATAAACTTGTGAAATAATGGTGGAATCTATTGTTTTGATGTACAATTAGATATTTTCCATTTATTTTGGGTGGAGAATTAGTGATTTGAGGGTACCTCCTTTGTAAAAGAGGGCTAATTGGTGGTTTTAGGATAGGGGCAGTTTATTGGTTTGCAAGATTTTCTCAAAGAAATCTTTAGGGAACTTTTGGAAAGTGGAGCTACATCTTGTACTGAGTCTCAATCAATGTTGAGTTTTCCTTTGTATGGAATTCTCTAAAATATATCACCAAGAGTTGGATTTTGAGGGCTACAAGCCTTGAGCAAAGTGTTTGAGTCAAGTTGAGAGACTTGTGTTGTAAAGAATTGTTTCCTGATTGAGACTGGTCATTTTGAGTTGGATAGGGAGTTTCAACCACCTTGCTTACATTAGGAAACATATACAAAAAGTAAGAGGATGGGAAGAAAAGGTATGTTGAACACTCTTCAAGGTGAAGGTTCTTCTTTAACCTTAAATGAAATTAAAAGTGACTATGATAATGAAAATGAAAATGTTGAAAATGAAATGGAAAAGTGAAAAATTTTGAACATGAAATTGAAAATGAAAAATATTGGACATGAAATTGAACATGAAATTGAAAATAAAAATGTTGAACATAAAATTGAAAATAAAAATGTTGAACATAAAATTAAAAATAGTGTAAAATATGATCAAACACCTGGATTGATAATAGTAACATCATAGAAGGAGGAGGAGAACAATAACAACAACAACAAAAAATCTGCCAACAATTGCTTGATGAATGTGGATATAAACCCCATGGCACACTCCACAATCCACTCATTAACAAATTTTATTAAATTGATGGAGAAAATGAATCAATGAAACTAAATATATCTCTAAATGACATAAGAAGAGAGGACATTTGTGAAGAATAAAATAAAATCCTAAATCCATATTTTTGTGAGTTTGATAAAATTGTAAAACATTCAAGAACACCAAAATGGTTAGTTGAAATTGATAAGAACATAATAGAAAGTCTTGAAGGTAAGAGATCATCATGAACTATTTGCTTATAGGCTTCACAAATTTTCAATGAATTTATTTTTCCAATAATATATTAATTGAACAATGTCAATGTTTTCTCAATTACTAAAGACATCAAAAAATGAGACCCTTACTAAATAAATTGAATATTTGTGTAAAAGAAGTCTAATTGAAATAATATTATTGGTGATAATAATTTTAATGTACAAAATTTTATTGGAAAGTCTAGTAAAGAAAAATATAAAATAGTTGACCATAGAGTAATAATAACCTCATTAGTAAGTAATCAATTAAGAAAGACTTCATTATTGAGGAAAAATTGTTAAGAATTGAGAATAGATTGAAAAACATTGTCAAAAGAACTAGCAATAAGATCAAGACTAGATATTCATCTTCAAAATTATTCTTGGTCTTTTAGTGGTAAGCTTTCATGAGTTGATATGAAGCCAACTATTAGCACAAATGATGAAATTAAAAAAAAAATAGATATCTAACTCTAGAGTATCACCCAATACAAAATATTTTTTCAAATTATAAATTGGTGATCAAGACCACACACCATATCCTAATTTTTGTTTGGAATGTACCTAAACGACATTGTATAAACAATTTTTTGAAATACATCCAATTTCAAAAATATGACAAAGGGAATTTGAATTTTGTAAGCCCTTTTATTGTGTGCCTCTTAAATTCACAATACTTGTTGCAATTTTACATGAAGTTTTTTATGTATGATAAATTTTATTCTATATTCTTTCTAATTTTCATACTAATGAATGATACATGTGTGTTGCATAATGCAACTACCAAAGTCACCGAGGGACTTATTAGATTAATTTTTATGTGTTAGAGATGATGGTTGCATTTTCTATAAAAATGATTGTTTAAATGAAAATTGGTTAGAATGTAGTGGGATATCAAAGTTTATTTCATGTATTCATTATGGAAGAGAGCATGATTTTAGAAATAAAATGGTTGATACAAAGAGATATGAGAAAATGAAATAGAATTCTAAGAGATAAGGGAATGTTCTAGATGTGATTCGATTACAAAACAAGTAATTGTTGTTGATTTTACTTATAATTTTAATTAAAAAAAAAATTACAAGTATGCAAGGTATAGCCATAAGTCTCAATGGCTATATCAACAATTCAAGATAAGTAAGGATTTTTCTTGATTGGAACTATTATCTTTGTAGTTTATTTTTCAAAAAACCACACATTGCAACCATAAAATGAAGTCCAATATCAATATTATAATTATATTCATATTTCTATTTTTGTTCACATCACATATAGGCATTCCCCTGATAGTACAAAAGAGAATAGGAAGATAGTTAAGGAGTACCAATTTTATATGAGTGGTGATCAATCTCATTCATCAGAGTATGTGCAATATTATTTTCAACAATTTTTTAGATCTTGTAGGAAAAAAGATCTTAGAATGGTTCAACATCTCATTTGGTCAAATAATTGCACCAGTTAATTCAAGAATGCTCATATGTTTTATTAGTTGAGAAGAATGCATGTAGAGAAGGGTATACCTCATATCTCAATTTTTTTAGCTAGGCATGGAAAATGGGAGCATGATGGAGCAGGTGCATGTGTAAAGAGAGTTCTAGTTAAATAAAAACTAAAGATTAGAGGTGGCACTAAATTTAGTGATGCAAGTTCTATTATTTAGTGGTGTACCTATTGAATGTCACAAGGAGCAGAAATTGATTTAGAAGTGGGTAAATTATTCAGGTTGGTTGATGAGGGGATGGTGGGATGGAAATTATATTTTTAGATAATCACGGAATCATCAAAGATTCTTTAATTTTGAAGCATAGATGTAAGTACATGGACTATTTGGACATGAGAATTAGCTTAATTTTTTCAAAGTTTTATTTGTTGCATTGGTGGTTGTCATTGCACCAAAAGATGAACTTGTTAATTCCCAATACAACCACCAAATTTATACAAGATCCATAGGAGGCAGTTAAGCCTTGTCATAAACCCAAGTGCCACGTTGCACAAGGAAGACCAAGGGACACACCATCTTGCAACAATCCCCCCTAGCGCAAGTGAGGGGTTTGAATTTGTGACCTTAACTCTAATAATAATTATTGCATTGGTGGTTATCATTGCACCAAAAGATGGTGTTAATTCCCAATACAACCACTAGATTTATACCAAATCCACGGGATACTGTTAAGCCATGACACGAACCCAAGCGCTATGCTGCACAAGGAAGACCAAGGGACACACCATCTTGCAACAATATTAAATGTTACAGTGATAATTTATAGTGAAGTGTGTGGGTTGATGCATGGATTCCACAATATCTAACCCCTTTATCTCATGCTCATTCATATTTACTCATTGAAATGATTTTTTTTTAGTATGAACAAATTTTAGACCTTGTACAACCATGACATGTTTATGTAGTTGTTGCACTATATGAGAATAAATAGAGATCAAACTATTGGATGGAATGATGTGTTCAAGGAAAAAAATGCTACCACAAGTGACAAATGATGGTGGGTTCACATATCCTTAGGATCAATTGTTATTTCTAGAAATTGGTTGTAAACATATATGATTATAAGGAATGACATTCCTACATTTGGGGAATCTGAGAATACCAAAACCATGCTCAAGTATTCACACCTAGTTGTAGCAAAAACTTTTATGTTATTGAAGAATCATGCAAAACTAAAATTAAAGGAAGTATTGATGATTTGCAATGCTAATAATAAATAAAATTTGGATATTCTAAAGGTAATAGATGATCCCTCAAGCTCACTTGTGTAGTAGATCTTTTTTTTCTACGAGATAGTTATGACAATGCTCATATAAGTTAGATTTTTTTTTTTCCATGTTTTGGATCCAAAGTATATTAAAAGTAGGTTAAAGCTTATGTTTCTTAACAATTCACTTGTATATAAAACTTTATCTTTTTTGGAGAACAAAGGTATATTTTTTAAGTGATTCAAAACAATAAATCTACCATTATGTTATGAGTATGATGAGCTTATGAGGGTAATACCTCCACATATAATTCACAAGGTCATATCTATGATATAATTCTAAGTAGTGATTCTTAATCTTTTGTCATATTTGGTTTGAGAGAATGTTCAACTAACTTTGTAGTTTGTGTTGGTTATGATCAATAATTTTTCAATATTTATATGTATGTCTATTTCACACAAGTTTAGAGAATGACAAGATTATGATGGAAATAAATCTACTATTGTTGAGTTTAAAATAGGTATTGAAGATCTTTATTTTCTTAAAAATTCACTTATTTCTAAATGTAGGTATTTTGGAGAATAAAGCTACTGTGGATATTCAATTGACATCAATAGTTATAAATTTTATAGTCAACATATATAATTCGTAAGGTGACTTCTAAAATATAATTCCAAGTTTTGATTCTTAATCTTGTATCATATTTGGTTTGAGAGAATGTTTACTTAACTTTGTAGTCCATGTTTATTATGTGAAAAAAAATCAATATTTATATGTAGGTCTATTTCACACAAGTTTGGAGCACAACGAGGTTACAATGGCAGTAAATCTAACATTTTTTATTTTAAAATATGTCTTGAAGATTACTTTTCTTAACAATTCACCTATTTATAAATGCAGGTTTTTTAGAGAATAAAGCTACTAAGGATAGGTGATTGAGATTAATAATTATATATTTTGTAGTGAACACATATAATTCACAACGTGACATGTACAATAGAATTTTAAGTAGTGATTATTAATATTGCATCAAATTTCATTTGAGAGAATTTTTAGTTCACTTTGTAGATCATGTTGATTATGCTTAAAAAAATTAATAGTTATATACAGGCCTATTTCACACAATTTTGGAGCCCAATGAGGTTACAATGGCAATTAATCTATCATTGTTGAGTTTAAAATAGGCCTTGAATATTTTTCTTAAAAATTCACTTATTTTTTGTAAGAGAGGATGACCAACCATGTAAAGGCCCTAGGTGAGCCAAGAGCGAAAGGCTTCCCTAACTTACTTCACTCTAAAGGGATGTTTTGAGAATAGGGATTGAGAATGGTGAGGACTATAAAGTATTTCAATCACTCTACAAATCTAAAGTTTAGTTTGGGCTAGGCGAGCTAGTTTTTGGATTTGATACTATGCATCAGACAACTCTTTGTTTGAGGACAACAAAACAATTTGGGGATGTCAGCATGATGCATTGGCATCTATCAAGTGCATTGGCATCTGTATGGTTAGAAAATAGTGAACATAGTACAGACTACTGAAAAACTAACTAATTGGCCTAGTTGGTTGGTTTCGATGGGAAAAATAGAATAATAAAGTAGGATAGATATAACAAAAGATGATAAAGTAGGTAGATAAGGGCTAAAGTAATAAAAATAATCTCACAAAAGTGCATGTTCACCATATAGCTCCATGTGATGTTTTACCTATACATAAGAAATAAGGGAAAATTTGTTGGGGTTGTATAGGGGTCTACCTCAATCATACCCCCATTTTGGTGTTTCCACCTCCATGAACAACTAGATAGCAATGAGAGAGAAATATATGATAAAGAAGTAAAGAAAGAAGGAATGTAAACAACACTACATAACAGTAAAAAGCTACTCAACCAAATCACAAAGGAGAGGAGTGAAATGTTACAACCTCCACCAAGAGCTCACTAGCCAATGGAGGAGAAAGAAGGCTTGAATAATCACTGCATCCTCAACTACGATGAAGGGAGTCTCACAAAACCTCAAGCCCATGTTGCAATGGCTTGCTTCACACTTTCTTTGCAGAGTTGATGGAGTGTTATTGCTGCAATGGAGTGTTGAAAATGTTGTAAGTGCTTGAGAATGTGAAAGAAGGATGGATTGAATGCTTAGAGATTGTAAAAAGAGTTCAGTTGAATGAAGAATGGATAAATTTGAAGGAGAAGAAGGAATAATTTGACATTTTTAGGGTCTGTTGGTCGAAGAGGGACACTAAAAATTGACTCCACTCAAAATTTTAATGCCTCTACCAACCTCAGATGTAGGAATCCATGAAGAACATAAGCGCATTGTGCAGACATCTACACGCCGCATACACATCCTTGACAAATATTTTTCTATCAATAGAAAGGATAGATGCCAAGTGGAAGGATGACAACAAGTGGTGATGTGGAATTTCAACTTCGGATTTCATTTTTTGAGGTGAGGATGTGTAAAAGGGTAATTTGTGTAAGGGGTGAAAATTCGCTCCTATACATTTTTCCCCCACTCTGAAAAGCACAAATACTAATGAGTGCTTCAATAAATTAGATTGAAGAGTTAGTAGGGTTTGAAATATATACTTGAACCATCAAGGAAGTAGACCACAATCTAGTGAGTTTGAGAGCACAGGGTAGGAAAAGGACTCCATAGCCCCACAAAACTATGAAGCTATAGAATGAAAGCATCTTACAGGCCCATAGACCTGCAAGGAGGCAACCCCCAAGATATATCACATGAAGGAGGCTCCGTGAAGCAAGCGTCTCAGAGGCCAACATACATACAAAGGTATCCTCCAAGATCTCTCACATGAAGGAAACTTAGAAAAGCACCTCCCAAACCCACACAACTACAAGGAAGGTTTCCTCCAAGATCTCTCAAATGAAGCAAACCCAAAGGAAGGAGATTCCATAGAGTTGGAAAGTGGCTTTATAGGTGCACTTGCAAAGTGACATGTTTACATGCAAATAGAACATATCAGAAAGCGGCCATGCAAGTAAGACAACAAAAAATCATGTAGATCATCTACAAGTTGGAAAACCTTCAAAGGGATATGTTGGGAACCTGGCATGAAGAAAGGGGTCCACTCAAGGGACGTATTATTTGAAAGTGTGGAAGAGACATTTTTTTCTTAATTCGATTCAATACCAAGGAATCCTTTTGAAATATGTTCACTTCATCAAGGAATTTGAAAGGAAGAAAATGCTCCCTTATGAGGGGAAGGTCAAAGTTGCTCCCACCTCAAAGGAAAGCTCTCAATTTCTTTCTTTGCGAACCCATGATGAAGGAAAAACATTTCATTAGGGGTACAAGTCAAGAATGTGATTCTTGAAAAAGTTTTCAAAAATTTTCAAAAAAATATTCATTGGCCACAAATGCATTTTTTTTAAATTAAAGTATCATAGAAATGGCATTGTCACATATGTGAGGGACAACTCAAGAAAATAAGAAAGAAAGATAAGAGAAGAGGAAAAAAGAGATGATCACAAAGAAAGGGAACAAGGGGATCTAGTTTCATGGAGTCAGATCTACTCATGCTTATATAAATAATAGGTAACTATGGTGCAAGGTGAAAGATCATCAATCCCCACTAGATCAAGAAGAATGCACAAAAGATAAAGGAAAAATAAAAAAATTGGGTCAACATGGAAGGGAAGCATAAATTCCCCCAACACTTTGCATCCTCCCCAATTCACTGAAAATCAATCAAAAACATGGAAGAATGATGATACAAATGGAAGAAGGTTTACAACACAAAAACCATGCATGTATCCAAACACCAACAAGGGTGAAAAGGGTCATCGAGGAACACATTGCATGATCAAGCGGGGACAAATTACAACACACACACACACACATCTAATTTAAAGATAAAGAAGAGGTCTCCCCCTAATAGTCATCAACCAAGAGGTCATCTGCTTCCCACTCTAGATCATCATAGGGGGAAGGAGGGTGAGCCTATAGTGGTGGAATATAAAGGGGAGGAGCTTTTGACCCTCCTGCAACAAGGCATAAGGAAGAATTTCCTGCAAGGTCTCCTCAACTCGGCTCTTGTGGAGCTATGGTCAGTGATTTCATGAAGATCACTAATAGTGTTAAAACATCATCTAGAGAGTTAAACATGCACTTCACCAGAGTGTCATGTTGTACCTCAATGGATGGAGAAGGTTGCACCCGAGATTCATCTCTAGGCTCATTGAGTGACTCAGGAGTAGTGTCAAACTTAGGGGAAGCTGGAGCTGGTTCCATTACTAGGATGTAACAAGCCAGTGCAAGACCACCTTTTAGAGAAGGTGGGATCCTCTTATGCCCTCCATTATTGGAAGGGCCATCCTCCATCTTCTTCTTTGTTAGGGGATGTGAAATCCCCATAGATGAGGTAAGAGGTGTGGATGAGGAGGAGGTGGAGAAAACTACAACAAATACCACCAAAGTATATGGTATATACACAAGCTTAGGGAAAGGAGGGACATCCAGAAGAGACATCAACAAGGGTGGCTTCACTAAAGGAGTGATGGACAGTTTCACCTTCATAGGGTCAAGCTCACTCACAACGGGAGCAGAAAGCAAGACTGAACTAGATTGAATAGAAGTAGAGGGGAGGAGGGAGGAGGATGCATCATGAGACATTGAAGTAGGGGAGGTCAACTCCTCTTCCTTCTTTTGCAAAGTTTCTTGCTTAGCCATGAGAGCCTTTTGCTGATGCTTGTGTTCATGTGCAAGGTGGTTTATTCAACTCTTTCAACCAAAGATCAGAGGCTGCGAGGGAATGGAAGGCTCCTGCTCAACCATGGGGCTGTCCACTTTAGTTGTTCATAGCTATGGGATACGATCCTAGATGGGATTAGGAGGAAGGGATTGAGAAATAGCAGGGGGAGTCAGCTCTAATGCCTCAATAGTGGGTCTCTTCCCATTTACTACTTTGGAAGTAGAAGCAGTGGGAGGCTACAAAGGTCAGGACATAGAGGATTCCCCATGCAGATCTTTTCCCTTGCAATACAAGTTGTACCAAGGTCTGGATGGATTAGTAGGGAGGTCTGATATCCTGATCAAAGGCTTATGCCAAGTAGGTATCATCAAACTTAGTAGATAATAGCTAGGCATATTCATCGAAAACTCTTCTCTAGAAAGAGGAGGAGGAGAGAAATCTCAAGGATAGGGGAGCTTCTCTTTTCCCTTTCAAGAAGAGGAGGCAACATACTATTATGGTATTGGGAAGGTCAATTTCAACTATTCCTTGTCCCCAGTCTTATACTTTACATAATTCTTTTAAACTAGGTCTATTCTTGGAGGAAGTGGACCAATTGGGGTAGGCCAAAAAGTGATCTAATGAATATCCTCCACTAGATACCAGAGGCTAGTACTTAGTGTCATGCACTATGTGCACAACACCTTCATGGGAGAACTTTAAACTTTTGTGAATGGAAAAGGTGATTCCATTCATGGAAGCTAGCCAAGGTATGCTTAGCTTCATCATGAATAGATCTGACTCTAGAATAACATCAAATATTGTGTCTATAGGCCTAGGTCCTACTAGGATGGAAAGAGTTATCGATCCATATAGTTTTAGACAAAGACCATCATGCATACAAATGGTAGATTTTTTTTTTCATAATCCTTTCTATGTAGTGAATTAAGCCACGTCTCTTCTATAATGGAATTCACTCAACTTAGGAGATCAACTAAGACCCCTATCACAATGTTTCCATTGAGGAAAGTAGGAATGTAGAGGGTAGAGATCTTGTTATTTAAGGGTAGATCTTGTAAATTGAATATCACATCTAGTGAACCAGTTACAAGTCATGTGGTAAGGGTAAACGGGACCATGTTAACATAAGCCTTAGGCTAAGTGGTAGAATTAGAGGGATCGATAATAATGTTAGTAGAATGTGACAGAAATGGGTCCGTGTATATTTGTAATTCACTATTCACTTTCGTGAATGATTTGTTCACATTCTTTTTACTTCCATCAAGATGAATAGTATCATCCTCGATGTGGTCCTGTATCTCATGATGCAGGTGCATACAACATTTGGTATCATGTCTGTTAACTTGATGGTACTCATAGAAGGTATTTAGATCATACCAACTAGGGAAAGGTTCCTTGAGAGGTTTGGGCTTCTCTAAGGTTATGATCTTCTCCTTTAGCAACTTCTGCAAGATGGAAGAATAAGGTTTTCCTAACTTTGTGAACTTTGAATTACATTTGAGGTCATTGTCATTCGTACCGGTTACTACATTCACAATAGCCTTACCTTTCCTAGAGATTGATATAATGGACTTCCCATCTAAATGAGAGCATGAGGATGATCCTCTGAATTCAACTACCATTTGTTGATACTCTCATAATGCAACACAAAAATGCATGAAAGAAGGTTATTTCATAAGGGAAAACTTCTCCTATGAAGTTCTTTGCAAGTTACCTATGAATACTTTCTACATGTCAGAATCGTGTAACATATACAATATTTGTGAAAAGAGCACTTGGTATCATGCTATAAAGTTAGTAATCTTTTTGTTATCACCTTTTTTGCATTAGACAAGAACTGAAAAGGTCATCTTCAGTCTGATGTTGGCTTGGAACTATTAAAGAAACTAATTTACAGGTTGATTGAATGAGAAGATGGAATTTTTGGGTAAGGAATAGTACCACTTGAGCGTCGTATCCTTAAGAGATCAAGGAAATAGTTTTTCCATCAACGCATCGTGATGGAAGAAATTTGTACACAAGGCATTAAAGGTAAAAACATGCATTTGTAGGTCTCTTTTGCCACCATATTTTTAAAATTTGGGAATCTCCATTCCTTGTGGGAAGGTAGTGTTTAAAATTGAAATCGACAATGGGCTATGTTAGAAAAGGGTTGAAAGATAGGCTAGGAAGAGGCTTGGGAGAGACTTTCCAATTGGATTTGCATCTTACCCATGTTCTAAAGAAGGGTATTCAGAAAAGGGTCTTGGGATGACAAAGTTCCTGTGGAACCTCCTTTATAACCACCATCGGAGCCACCTCCAGAACCACTAGCATGACCACTACCAGAACCACTGCCAGAGCCACTGTCACTAGTAGGGCCTTTGTCAAAGCTTCCTCTTCTTCCAAAGCCACCACAATGGCCTCCACCAAAACCACCTTTGCTAGCACCACTTCCACTACCAGAGCCACTACCACCAGTAGGGCCTCTGTCAAAGCTGCCTCTTCTTCCAAAGCCACCACCATGGCCTCCACCAAAACCACCACCACTAGAGGTGATAGGAGCTCAGTGAAACTAAAACTGAAGGGTATTCTATTCACTTTGATAGTTTTAGTTCCCTCGGGGGTAGAAGGGATGTTGATCAATGGGACCATGTCAACCATGTACATAGATGTGGGAGGCATCAAAATTCCTAGCATGACCACTACCAGAACCACTGCCAGAGCCACTGCCACCTGTAGGGCCTCTGTCAAAGCTGCCTCTTCTTCCAAAGCCACCACCATGGCCTCCACCAAAACCACCTTCGCTAGCACCACTTTCACTACCAGAGCCACTACCACTACCGAAGCCTCCATCACTCAACCCACCAAAACCTCCACCACTAGATGTGATAGGAGCTCAGTGAAACTAAAACCAAAGGGTATTCTATTCACTTTGATAGTTTTAGTTCCCTCGGGGGTAGAAGGGATGTTGATCAATGGGACCATGTCAACCATGTACATAGATGTGGGAGGCATCAAAATTCCTAACTGTCTCTCATGTTCCTCAAAAGTGGCCCCTTTTATAATGTTAGGATTATTTGGAGGGAAACATGCTTCAGTCAGACTAGAGAGACTAGCTAGGAGTTTTATGCTTGTTTGGTCTTTTCCCACCATATACTTTATTTCACTAATAACACAAGCGGCCCTAGCCATCTTTGGGTCCTTTTCCAAGTGATTCTCCAAGTCACCTAGTCCTTTGCTAAGGATAGAGATATATTATAAAGGAATGTGAATGACCTCATGCTCATCTATCGACGATGGTGTAGGAGATGTGAGAGGACTGGGGACATGCTCAATCTCATTAGTGATCCCTATTGTAATGCCTCATCGCCCAAACCCCAAAGGAACAAGTAAAAAATGCAACAATTTTTTTTTTAAAGAACATAAAGAATGTACTTAATTATTCCAACATAATAGTGTTCTACGTTGCACAACCAAATCCCTTGGGGTACACAAGGTGACATTACTAAACTAACCCATAACAAAGATAATATATTAAACATTAAATATTCAATTACGTATCCATTCATTCACATATCACCATTTAAAACATCCATTAATGATAACCACATTAATAAGAGTAATCCATATAAAATCATAAATGCAAATCATAAATAAATTAATCATGAAGATATTAAGTATATATATTTCCATAGATACAACATAACATGATCATTATTTACAAATGGTAGATCATGAATGATTACATGGTAAGAATATACATTGCATCAGTCTGATAGTACATCATAATGAAAACATATACAAAATTACATCAAAGTCTTCCCAACAAACGTGGAAGTGATACATCAATAAATGAAATACATCTGTAATACAAATACACATCTGATAACATATGAATCCTAGATCAACAATATCTACAAAACCTTGCACTGAATGGTACAACTACATCCAAAGGGGACCCAATAGGGTGTGTAGCACGTTCCACATAACCACCCCCGTGTTGGGAGTAAACAAGGAAGGATCCTCGACAAGCACATCTAACAGTAAGACAAGACTAAACTCAAGACAAAGATAACATAATATCAAAAGAATACTCACAAAATGAAGCATTGACAAATCACTAAAAACATAACAATAGACCACTTCCAAAGGACTTCAATAAAACAACACAAATGGAATGCTAGAGGAGAGTGTCATCGCATGGATTTACATGGATTATCCAAACAACCTATCACAAGGTTCCGCTTCCCTCTATACATGGATTATCCAAACAACCTAGTTTAAGGTGTCGCCCCCATCTATGGCTCTCCTGAAAGCCTATCTCAAGGCACCGCTCCATAGGGTTACTCATGCGGAATTGTTAACCTCTCGTGAAGACAAGGAAACAATCTTGCCAACCACGGCCTTCTCGGCCCACCTTTAGTCTATGATAGCACTAACAAGGGACGAGACATCCATAATTATCTTATTAATGTTTAATCCACCCACCCATAATTAATTACTTAGGTTATCACTTATTACTTTAACTCTACGTGGGTTACCCTGACAACCCCTTTGTGCGTTGACCCCCACTTAGAGCCACTCTCTCTAGACACCCAAAACATAAAATCTAACACCAAGGAATTGTACCAACCAGAAACTGAACCAAAAAATGAAACATCTACGAGGTAAACCATCTCACCAAAATCATATGAAACACATCCATAAAATGGTACAGTCCATGTGTAACTCAAATCACAACCATAGTCAAAATATAGGCCAAATATCAAATTGCAAGATCAAATATAACATCAGTATCCCCACCTCTGGAAGTTTCTAATCAACAACTTAAGTTCCTATAACAGGGTAAAGTAACTCTAGGGTTTTCTCGCAAGACATAGACCCAAATAAGAGAAAACCACAATACATGAAACAAATACTCTCAAGAATAACAATTACGTTTAAACAACACCATATAAAAACATTTCCAATACATAATAATTTCAACAAATAAATAAATCAATTACTTGAGAAAACTCCATTTAATTTAAAACACATAACTTATCTCTAATTTTCTCGATTACATTCTAACATTGCAACTTGTAAAATTATCAATCACCTTATAATCACAACATAAATAGAACCATCTATATATATATACACATGCATACATATATATACACTTTTTATGTGTATATACATATATACATATATATATATATAATACATTTATATATTAAAATCATATATTCAAATCCCATAATAAAAATTACCCATATGTTACACTGTGAATTTACCCACAACCATATATATATGTATATATTTTAATATATATATTAATATATATACATATATATATATTAAAAAATATATATATAAATATATATATAATAAAAAATGCAATACAAAAATCCGCATTGAAATATTCAAAGGAATTTAATATTATTTAAATTTTTTAAGCCACAAAAGACAGGCCGCAACCCATAGGTACTGCGGTCCCCACTATGGGGAGGCCACAGCCCCCACAGGGTTGAATATAGTAGCCATCAGCTACTGTGTACAACCTGTGGTGGTTGCGTACAACCGCCACAGGGTCGGGGGTGGTACAGCTTCGACCGACCACTCCCTTCCCAATAACAAAAAATACTTTTATTTTTTATTTCTTTTTATTTTTCTTTTTTTAATTAATTAATTAATTAATTTAATTTCGACATTCAAAACGAGGCATGCAAAAAAATGCACATTAATAAATTTTATTTTTATATCTTGATCTGTTTACAAGAATCTCAAAAAAAGAGATAAATATAATTTTTTTTTAAATTCATTTCCCAAGAACACAGTACAACATTTGTTTTGTATGAAATAAGAGTATATATATATATTTTAAAGGACAAAACCTAAATGTATATGTATATATATATATATGTTCCCAAGATTTAAAATAATTAATATGAACAATCTGTTGATTTTTGCACTAGACACAAAACAAATAGGGATACAATTTCTAATACCTAAATAAATTGATTTTCCTTCCAAATCACAAATTTCACAACTAAGTTTTATTAACGAAATTTTGAAGGTTTCCCTACAATTTTCAACAAAAGATTCAAAGGTTTACAAATAGATTTTCTAAAATAAAACCCCCTTTCAAACATAGAGAAATTGATTTTTAAACTTGGCAGACAAGATTTTGTTTACAGAACAATAAATCAAAAGAAGTAATAAATTTAAAAGAACATGGAGTCCTTCGTTTGAAGATGAATCCAACACAATAGCCTTCTTCCTTTTTGAAAGTACAATCCCCTCTGCAGCTTCTTCTCAATTTCCTTCCTTCAGCTAACTTATGAATCAATCCTTTCTTCTTTCCTTACAAAACAATTTTTACCAAGAAGCACAAAAACCTATCTTTTTTTTTTCTTTTTGAGACAAAAACCAGAAAAACCTTTGTGTCTGTAAAACTTCCTCACAATAAAATAAATAAAATAAAATAAATATAGTTCTTTTTTTTGCTCAAAAATCCTCAACATTCATTGGTTCTTTTCTTGCTTTTAAAAG